>JAWWEN010000024.1:3200100-3243224 GCA_035582955.1 Sycophila texana
GATATTCAATGTCTTTATGCATTAATTTATGCTTTAATGTTGCTCCTACGTAAGAGCTATATATGCGATCAATAAATGCAAAATTAACAACATTTCCTATTAAATTATTGCACAATATTGTTCTAGTCGACCCTTAGACTGCATATTTAATGTTTATTTGGCGATATTTAATGTCTTTGGGCATTAATTTTGCAAAAATAAGCGAAAATGCCTCGAAATTGCCTGAAAATTAAGTACTTTAATAGTGCAAAAAAGGACATAATTAACAACTTTTTCCATTAAATAATGGTATCATTTTGTTGTACTCGATCCCCCCTTGACATATCTCATGGTTTTTTTGCGAGATTCGGTCGCAAAGTTCATAAAAATGAGTTCTAAAGTTGGACATTTTCGGCTTCAAAAAGGGCCGAATTATCGATTAGCGGCGGATCGAGCCGCCGCGGGGCGGTGGTGGGGGGAGCGGCCCGGCCCCCGTTGCTATGCACGAGCAGGCTCAGTCCGGCGGGAGCCCTCGGAGGAGGAGGTCACGCTGCTCGATGTCCGGAAAATTATCAAAAATGGAAGGAATGGTTTACTGGTGATCTAGGTAATTGATAATCATTATTATTTATTAATTATTTTTGAAAATTATATTTTTTTTGGACAAAATTGTCCGCCGCGGTCGGCGACTCCGCGGTTCATTTCCGATAGTTTTTTGGTACTTTTCAGGCATAATCGGCATTTTTCTCGGCCCGCGAGCAATTCAATAGTTAAATTATTATTACAAATTATTAATTAATTAATTTTCGTCGTCGCGCGTGAGCGAATCGGCGGCCCGCGGCTCCAAAAAGTTTTCCCGCGCAAAAGTGGTGGGGGGTAGCAGACACCCGCGCCGTCATTTTTCGACGAGCGGAAACGGACGGGGAGGTGCCGCTCTTCGACTTCCGGTACGTTATCGAAATTGTAATTGATGTTTGATAATCGATTATACCAGATTAGCGCTGGTAAGGCGGTGGCCTTGATGGTGCGAGCCGAGAAAATTTTTCCCGCGCAAAAGTGCTCGCGAGCCAAGATGGCGGCGGGGGTAGTTGACCTCCGCCGCCACAGTCTATGTGGCGCTAATAGCATAGTCTAGCGGAAGGATATTTTATTATATACGCTTTCTGCTATATTTTTGTTAACTTAATTAAATCATTGTTATAAAATATCTCAACAATTAATTTTTTTCGAAACTCATTTTTTTCATTTGGCTTGGTCAATGGATAAGCATTCACTACTGCTTGTCATGAAAGTGGTGGGGGGGAATAAAAATCTTGGTGTCCATAACTTGTGCATTTGTGTTACGTTTATCTGAAGTAACATAAATTTATGTTTTATATGTTCCATCTGACTAATATTTAATTTTTTCTGATATATTATCACTTTCTAATTTTGATATTACACATTCGACTAACATTCAAAACGAGTCTTACCTGAGCTTTCCTAAGCATCTACTCGTCGAAAGATAAATTGTGGCTAAACTGAGTTACGGTATAGTAAGATAGCCATCAACAGACCATAGTAGTGATACTGCTGTGTTGTATTTGCATAAATAATAAAGTTTTATAAAAAATAAGTCGTGCAAACTGTGTGACGCGTAAGGTTTTTTTGAAACTTTAACGTTTGATTTGTGTAACTTTTTCGTTAATATGTTTGCTTAGTTTTACTTATTTAGTATAACATTACCAATCCAATTTTATTAGTCGAGTATAACTCACAAGCAATATTGAGAGTTTATTACATTATTTTGATAAAATCAGGAGCCATTATCGAATTTTCTTAAACTATAATAAACGAATCTTTCAAATTTTATTAGTCAAACAAGAATTACATGCAATATTAAAATTTTCTTACATTGTTTTCACAAAATTAAGATATGTTACCAAGATTTCAAAAACATCTTCATTTTTTCTTTGTTGAACTTAATAAGTTAGGTGAAATTTAACGATACTTCTTATCTTGCATTAAATATTCAACTGAATTTTCAAATAGTAATTTCATGTGGTTTATTTGGAAATTCAGTTGAATATTTAATGCAAGATAAGAAGTATCATTAAATTTTACCTAACTTATCAAGTTTAACAAACAAAAAATAAATGTTTTTGAAATCTTGGTAACATATCCTCATTTTATGAAAACAATGTAAGAAAATTTTAATATTGCTTATAATCTTTAATCAACTAATAAAATTTGAAAGATTTATTTATTATAATTGAAGAAAATTTGATAATGGCTCGTAATTTTATCAAAATAATATAACAAAATCTTAATATTACTTGTGAGTTATACTCGACTAATAAAATTGGATTAATATTATACTAAATAAGTAAAACTAAGCCAATATATATTAATTAAAAAGTTATACAATTCAAACGTTAAAGTTTAAAAAAAAAACTTACATGTCACACAGTTTGCATGATTTATTTTTTATAAAACTTATTATTTATAAAATTCCATAAATTCAATAATTTTTTTAAAAGACACTCAAAAATTTATTAGTCTTATAAAACTGCTGTTTATGGACAATATTTAGATTATTTATTAATAATTTAATATTTTTAGCATAGCCAGTAGTACTATGTGTCCATCATCGCATGATCAAGGCCATCAAAGTTTTTTTTAGTAAGTCATTATTAGAATATCGTAAATCTTGTACTCCATGAATAGTCGTATTAACTTTAATTTTTTTAATTTTTCAGAAAATGAGTAAACTTCAAGCTCCCGCCAATTAAACTTCAGTGCTACCATACAGTCTGGATCTTACAACTCATCTGCCCTGTTCAACATCTCCTAGAGTTCAGAGGTCACTCGGGATAGCAGCGAGAACTTGTCCCAGGAGTTTTCGCGAGTCGCGCGCGATGATTGCGCTGTAATCTGCTTTCGTTTGGCTTTGTGGCCCTGGGCGTGGAAGGGCTTACCGCCCCGCTCCCTCACGTCCGCCGCAGCCCCCCTCAGGCGAGCGTTTGCCACACGTCGTTTGTATTAGCAGAAGACGAAAGGCTGCTGAAGAAATTACTTTTTTCTTCCCTTTTTTTTTCGAAGATCGCTCTTTGTGGTGTGCAGATCTTTTGATGTTGGTAAGGTATTTGCTCTTAAATATAGCTAATTTTATCAACCGCATATGTAATTAACTATAAATTTTTTGATTTTATATTTTTATATTGTTAAAGAATTTAAAACACCTTTTATGCGTTTGTAGGATTCATTTAAAGTAGTCGCTTAAAAAACATCCAACATAATACCTTAAAGAATTGACAGGAACATTAGGAAAAGGCCAGCGTGTTTGATAGTCGGTTTATCTCATAAACAGCAACGCCACGACTGACACCCCTGTCGATCCGTAATCCGGCCCCGAGGGTCTGCGTGCGCCTGAGTTACCGCAACCGTTACCATATTTGATTTGCTCGCACACGCAACGGTCCGCCTACCGAATATACTGAATCGACCCCGAACTGTTTTTTTTCATCCTCGATGGCAAATTACGTGATGTACTTGCGCGTATGCACGTGAACGGTTTACTTTACTGAAGGTGTAGAGATCGATAGATTTATTTATTTTTATGGTTTTCGTGTCGCATTAAACAATGGTTTACCTTGTGCTTGTCCCTTTATTATATTTTTCTGTATCGAATTAAATTAAAAAAAAAATTGATTTTAATATGCTTGTATTATAATATTAAATAATATAAATAATATAAATAGTAGATTAAAACATTCATAAATATTAATTAAATTAAAATGAATAAAAGCTACAATTAATATTCAATATGAATATCTTTTGTAAAAAATCTATTAAAAAAAAAACACAACAACAAAAATTAGTTATTGCGAGTAATTTCTTCATATTGTGGATACAATTGCATACAGTATTACAATTTTCAATAATATCGTAAACTGTTTTCTCTACATTATTTTCTTTTCTAGGTATTGGATGCATGCGAGCTCAGCGTAAACCTAAGAATGAAACAAGACAATTTTTGAAGAGAAAAGTGCAACGTAAGTACTTTACCCCTTGCTGTAATGTATACTCGAAGTATGCGCTTAACATACCCTCAGCGTACACTTATACACACAGAGACACACGTCATCCAGTGTGGATATCGTCGATCGATTATGGCGTGCTAAAATTACACTGAGCCGTCGGCACGAGTTGTGCTGGGTATTTTTAACGCTGCAGGTATGTGAGAGAGTGAGAGAGAGAGAGAGAGAGAGAGAGAGAGAGAGAGAGCGCCCTTGTGACGCGAGAAGATCCTTTCTCTTGAGGGTGGCTCTGCTCATGACACTCCCCGGGAGAGAGAGAGAGAGAGAGAGAGAGAGAGAGAGAGAGAGAGAGAGAGAGAGAGACAGAGCAAAAAGAAATTTCGCGTTTGATGTGCGCCGCCAAAGGGATAGCCCGTTCTCTCTTTCTGACTTGCTCTCTCGCTCTTCGTACGCTTGCGTGGGCCTCAGTACCATCGGGAAACGACTCTGGACGCAAACTGTTAAACGGCAAAGTGTTTTTTGTTATTTTTTAAACTAGTTTTTTAAGCCTCTAATATTAAAATCTCTGCCAACTAAAAGTCTTTAAAACATTTTAAGTTGTTTAAATCTAAAAGTAGTTAAATATTGTAGTTTTTTAAAATTTATTTGAATTATAACTATTTACTAATACATTTATTAATGAATTTAGCGTAAATTATTAATTGCATTTTACTTAATATTTTATAAAAATGCCTATTTCTAATATTAATTATTATAGTACTAATAGATTTTTACTTTCAGGTTAAATAATTTTGGGCACCAATTGACGTTCTACGCTGCAAAGTCGCACAATCAATGCAAGCAGCAGGAATTTGTACTAATAAAAGAATCCCACACTACGCTTTCACGGCAGCCACAAAAGGGGATCGCACTGATATCAACGAATTAGAAGCTTACTTTGATTCACGAGGGTGCGAAAAATGGAAGACGCAGAAAGGGAGCGAATCAAGAGGGTGGAGAAAAGAAAACTAGACAAAGTGAATGGAAGGTACAATATGACAGTTTTATTGATCATTGCAGTTCATGAATACTCTATTATTCTTTTTAGTGATTCGTCATTGCAATACTTTCATAAAGTATACATTTTACGTAACATACGCAATTCCTCAAATGTTGAAATAAATGCATTCAATTCAAGCAAATAAAATAGTGATAACTGCTACACTTAAAATTATAAATTTAATATATATATTAAATTTATAATTTTATCGTTTTAATTTTCTCATTAAAATTAGTATTAATCGCGCAAGGATAAAAAAAAGAGTTTAATACAATCAATTGTAATATTAAAAACAGAAACACGGCATAGCCCTCTTAAACATGAGCGATCGCGATAAAGCCGGGGCGTAGAGGTCCGAGACAAAGCACTCCATCCGCTCGTATTCGGCCAAAAACGCGCGGGCGTAGGGCCGCTGCTTTCGCGGCGTCCAGCCTTCCGTGTATAACTCGTCCGGTCTCCGCACACACGCGCTCGCATAATAACGGCACAATGCGCGGCGTCAAAAGCACTGGGCTCGCGCGAATTACATTGATATTAGTATTATGTACAACACGTGGGATACAGAGAGGGGAGCCAAGGGCGGGAGGCGTATACGCGGAGGCCCGTTTTGCACGGATTAATTAATTAAAGCCGCGTACGTCAGGGGCCGTTGCACCTCTCGCGGGCAGTGGCAGTCATACACGCGATTACCCATCCGTGAGCGGCTTTATGTCTCTCGGGCGCCCTCCATTCCCTTTTCCCGCGCGCATCCCGGCAAATCCTCTGATGCTGCCTGCACGCGGCCATAAGCGCACCGTTATTACGTGTTGAATTATTATTATGATACGCGGATATTGCCGCCAAATGTTTTTGAATCGCATTGGCAGAGGGTTATTCGCACATTCCTATTGTATTAGTGAATTCTAGAGCTTAAAGGGACTTTTTGGTTTTGAAAAACTTATTAAGAGAAACTAAAGTAATGTTTTAAAGTTTATAGAATGTTTACATTATAAATTTTTTTTAGAGATTATTAACGTCCACCTTTTGAAAGTGATTTCTCCATATATAAATCAATGAATGTTCTGGATACTTTTAATAATGAAAGTATTGCTTATTTGCAATATATTTATTTACATCGATATTTTTGTCTAAAGAATTCTTTTATACTTATTATTTTATTAAAAAAATTAACCGCGTAGAAGCGAAGCGCTGGCTGCTTCGCGGTCCGTTTTCCGCAAAGTTTTCGCACACGTGCTTGGCTGCGTCGGTAGGCGTGGGCAGAGAACTGCGGATTTGCGGTCGGGGGGCCGAGCCGCAGGCGCGCCGGCCCGCCGCGGTGTGCGATCGCGCCCCGGTACGTTTCGCTGGCGCCGCGTGGCGCCTATCCTATTTTTCCTCATTTTTATATTCGTCACTGCATATCGACTAGTTTTTTATATTTTCCGAGTGCGAAATTTTTTGAGTTACACTACTGCAACTCGTCAATCGGTTTTTATTACCTTCTTTTATTTATTTGTTTAATGAAGCATTGGATCTTTGAATTTGTTATTGTAATTTATTATTTTCCTGCTCACTATAGAATATAAATTTTAGAGCAAAATTGTAATTTGAAATTTTGTAAATAAGATAGCATTGTTGAACATTCAATAGCGACATCTATTCTTGCAGTACATACAGTACATATTAACGATTTCTCGTCAACATTTAAAAGCATCATGATTGTAATTCATTTTATAAGGTATGACTTTGCTTCCGAGATTCTAACAATATAATCTTATTATAAAGGAGAGAATTCTAATTCTAAGAAACGCACGTCTAAAAAAGCTGATCGAAGGTTCAAAAGGATCATCTGTCGATAAGTCAGTCTAAGGGTAATAGAGAAAGAGAAAAAACATCTAAAGACTCACCTTTCTTTACGTGGAGAATGTCCGCTGGGTCAGGAGGAAGGGCCGTACAATGGCTCGGACTCAAACTCGGTTGCAATGACGAAAAGGGACTACCTGCTCCGGACGGATACCTGAATATATGGAAAAAATTCATGATTTTTCGGAGAACTATGGCGGTTTTAATTAACCAGCTCTCTAATTGTGCGATTAAGTGTTGTATTGAGCTAATTTGTTTTGATCAAATATATTTGAATACACTTTTATAATATTGTAGTATTCAAATATTATCAGTATTTTATAGTTAATTAACAAAATGGGTTTTAATTCGCTTTAAAAGTTTTTTAATTAGATATATTTTAACGGATTATATCGAATTGTTTCAAGAGTGGAAGATAAGTAATCACGGCGATTATTTACAAAGTTAAAAATTTACCATGGGTTGGGTCTTGGCCAACCGGTGGTCTGGCCGTTAAGTAACCTAAGCTTGTCGTAGACGCTCTCGGCAGGGCTGGCCGCGCCCACACCTACGCCCACGGCACCGACGCTCGTCTGCTGCTGTTGCTGCTGCTGTTGGCGTTGCTCCTTTTGCGCTGCTAAATTTCGTAACACCCTGTTGATTGACGAAACCTGTAACAACCAAAGTTTATTTTTCTGTCAGTTTAAACGGTCAATGATATTTCAGCAATGATATTTAAATTCTTATTAATTCTTTGATTATGTACAAGAATATTTCTTTAATCATGGCCAATGAATTAAATTGTTTGATTTAAAATAATAGTTGATATAGGTACCGTGGGGGTTGGAAAAGTTTGTACAGTGGTTAAGTACGCGCTGTCGCAAGGTGAAAGAGCAAATTGGAAATAATGAGAATTATCGCGTTCGCGCGAGACATTTGACAGTCTGCGCCCCGTTCGGCACGCATGGTCGAGCATCGCCGTGTACGTGCCAGCCTCGATCCGTTCATGCGTGCGCCGCGCGACACTAACGAGATACACGAGCTTGTAATGCGGAGAAAACAAATTCTGCGAAGATCTTATATCCTCCTCGTTATGCTTCGTAAGCATGGAAAATTTGCGTTAATTTTAGGGAAAAATTCCATAATTAAATTTATTTAATATATTCAGATATACTGTATTATCATGCGTTTAGTGCTAACAGTTTGTCAAAAAATGACTACTATATGCAATAATCATAGTTCAGTTTTTTTATTTAATATTTTTCTATCCGCTACGAGGGGACTTTTACTTGATTATACTGTGTAGCTCTGAACTCTTTAATTAATAAATTAATGTTATTTTGTTAAAATACGTATTTGTTCGAGCTAATCTACATTTTCTATTACATTTTCAGGAAACTTACAAAAGAAACACCTAACGGAGATGTTCACTTCATCAAATTGAAATTCTACTACAAAAGAATGATTGAGCTTGCAAAAGTATTTCTCACGTCTGACGCGCTGTTGTCTTCCTTTTGCTCTGCGCGTCTGCCTGCATTTCATTCCCGACTCTGGTACGTATCGGATTTATAATAAATACGTAATGGGGTGAGAGAGCCTCGACGACAAGGAGCGACGAAAGGGTTGGTGGAAGCAAACTAAACAGAGACAAGGCGGATTCTGCTCGATGAAATGCGACGAGAGCGGTAATTAAAACGACGGCGGAGCCTCCGTCGAGGGAGTTAATTACCTCCCGCTTCAATTATATACACCCCGAACGCCTCCACTCCAACTGGGGCGACGCGAGTGTGCGCGCCGCAATTTCGCGAGCGCATGTATCGAGTGCACGCGCGAGCGCGCTCCTCGCAATTTTTCCTCCCTCTCGCCCTGTTCGATTCTTCCCTGGGAGCTTCTTGCGCGCATCAGGTCCGCTTCGCCGTTGAAAAATAAATTTCAATTAGGGAGCGATGCGCGTGCGAGCTCGATTAAATACGACTCATTTTTTTACATTTCCCGATTTTTTTTAGCTCGCTTTGGCGCGCACAAACTCCGAACGACGTTCGATTTCGTTTCATTTCATAAATTAGCTCTCAGGCTGATTATTGTATCGGTTTTGTGGAGCGCGCAGGAAGTTCGACTGTTTTTTTTTTTTTTTTTATTTAGCGTTGGCTTCGACGACGAGTCGCGTGTACGTTTCAGTGAATTTGACGCACGGCTGTCTTTCCTATTCTTTACACTCGCGACTAATTTCAATTTGTCAAATGAAAATTTTTCCTTTCGTACCGTCGCGCAGCACCGATATTTCATGCACACTCGCTAACTTACTCTGCTCGAACGAAGCTTGAATCGTCCGGTTTTTTTTTTTTTGAGTCACGCGCGCCTTCACTTTCTAAGTTTTTTCCTCCTTAGTTCCTCGTTCGCTTTCTTTCTTTTTCGTCTCTATCCTTTTGTTCTTTCTTCTTGCGAGGTGCGCGTCGCATGCTCCCTTTTTCTCAGGCGAGCGGCTCTCCGCCGGCGCTTCTGTCACTTACAGTCCGTATAAATCGCGGCTCCCGCGGCGGCCGTAAAAGACTTCGCGCGAGGAAACTCCGACGGTGTATATATATGTATAGGAAGGTCGAGGTTCTGCGCCCGATAGTCCGGTAATTTATGCCTGCGTCTCGGCGACGCAGTTCTTTCGCGGCTACCCCAAGAAAGCAGCGTCTTTTTCTTTCTCTCTCTTTTTTTGTGAGTTGGAAAAGAGAGCAGTTGGGATACACTGCGTTACATGTATTATGGATACCGCTATAAGAATGCACGCGGGAGTCGGCTTTCTCAAAGATTGCAGCACACTTTCTTGGGTTGGTATTGCGAAAAGGAATCGGAAAGGTTAAATTTTTCTAAAGCTGAAATTATAACAATTAGCATCTGTTTTTAAAGAACGTTGAGCTTTTTAGATCGTTTTCTTTATTGAAGTACAGAAAACAAAGAATTTATAATCAATCATTGTTAATTGACATAACAATATTACAACAATTTCAGTAAAATTTTGTATTGTAATAAAAATATTCTTTCATCTTACTCTATATTTAACTGTTTTTGTACACATATTGCAATAGAATTATGTTACAAGTATTTTAAATTTTTCTCTAAATAAATTATAATGATCGCAATTTGTTATAAAAGTAGAAATAGAGTTTTACAAAAGTTACCAACTTATGACTGCTCGTCACAACACGATAGAAATAAAGAATCACAGCAAAGAGGAGTTGCAGAGTAACTTTGGGGGAGGCGGCGATTCGTGGTATATAAGGGCCGCGGCGCGCGGATCCGGGAGGGACACGTCAGGGCGTTTCAACGCTGTGGTGCCGTGACATGCTGGAATGGGGTCCAGGGGAGCGAGCCCCGGGGGGCTAGTGCACGACCGAGACATGTCCCACGGCCAATATTGCGGCCCGGCCGTGTAATTTCCCGAGTCGGGCCGGCAGGTGAAAATAAGCTCTCACCATCTAGCGCCGACTCCTTTCCCTCGACTAACTCACTGACTGACTGACTGGACGGGTGCACTGCTCTCGTTCATTTCGAAGTTTTTACTTTGAAAAGGATCAAAATTCTAGTTGGAATTTACTCAAAATTTGTGGTTGAGGTATTAATTTAGTTTTAAACCTGCTATTATACGAAAACCTTTTAAAACATATAAGAAAACTGATTTAAATTGAGAAAAGTTTTTTATATATTTATTTTTTTTAATACCCTACAAGTTAAAGTTAAATCAATATTTTTTCGTTTCAGAAAAGTACAATAGTCTTGAGAATAAAGTTGCACAGAAGCCCTTGAGACTTTTTTCGGGAGAGAGTGAAAGAGAAAGAAAAAACTTCACTTCTGTCATCGGTTTTGCGGCAGCTTTGGTTTTCTTTCACTTGTCTCCTTTTGAAAAACGTGCGTGCACGATGGTTTCGTTGGGCTGCGTCAATGATCCAGTAGTGAAAAGTAGACAGTTCGTACTCGCTGCTCTTCCAATGTATACCTGCGCGCGCGATCCTTGACAAGCCATTGTTACAACGGTTCACGGTTCAGAAGAAGGTTGACGGGCTTTCAAAAAAAATTTGGAGTCAATTATCTTCGGTCAGTCATCTGGTCTAATTTAAGAAAATATTTTCGAGATTTGAGATAGAGATATTATGAATCCGATACTTGGGAAAATTTTAATTAGAGTGCATTTTATGTCTATATTTGGAAAACTAAAAGTTTCCAAAGAATTTTTCTGCTAAAAATTTTTAGTAAAGAATGCAGTATCGAAAATCTTTTTTCTCTTTTCAAAGCAGTCAATTATTTAACGACTTTCTTACTTCGAATCAAACAGAAACAGTTAACTGTTTCTCCAAACAGTTCTATCAAACATTAGCTCATTGTCAATGAACACAAATAAAGGTAGCGAACTGAAGTATACCGCGTACAATCAACAACACTAAGAAAAAGAACCGCATTAGTCTCCGGTAAATTCAGTCACTGGCGAGCCAAGATGACAGGCCTTCGTTCCGCGACAATACCAGGGCGACGAGTGAAGTGTCATGCGACGCATGACAAACTAAGGGCCGTCCGAGTGGCCTCGTTAAATTGACAAGTCTTTTGCTCAAGCGAGCAGGTGCTTACCAAGATATTATACTCGTTAACCGTGAAAAAAAGCCCACCCTCGTTCGTTGGACACTCGGTGTCGCTCGCTTTATGCTCGCGTTTTCTCCGGAATCCAACATCGGCGAGCGAACTGGTTCGAGCGTCGGTTATATTGTGTGCTGCTCGTCGGGGGGGGGGGGGATTTGTCGTCGGCGTGGCCGTCGCCCAGGGGAGCTGCGTGCCGCAGGCGGCACTTGACGAGTCTTGGGTTTAAAGGGTTTTTCGAGGTCGCACGAGCGGTTCTCTCCCAATGCGCCAGTTGGTTAGTCTCTAATTTCGCCCGAGTACTTGGACTAATTTTTCGCGCGAGTCTGTTGCTGAGACACTTAGCGGGATAATATTTTCAAACGATCAATTTGAACTTATGATAATAAGCAAGTGTGCGAGTTTGAATGCGAATGATGGTTTAACCCTTTAGTGTCGGGTTCCTTGCATTTATAATTGACTGACATATGTATTTATTCATACTGTAAAGTGAAATACAGTTATATAAGTTTATAACATTATAAGAACAAAAAGTTAATAACAAAAATAATTAAATTCGTCATAAAATCTTTTTCGCTCAATTTAAAAGAAAATTAAAAAATCATAAAAAACGTTTTGAAGTCGCGATACGGTAGGTCTGATAAGCACAGCTAATTGCAACGTTCCACTTTCACGCGTGCGTGGGTAGGGCGTCTGCACTTGTAGCCTACAAATGATCCCGTCTCCGACTGGGCTCGCTAATTAAAAGCGACCTTCGTCGCTCGCAAAAGGGCGACACTGTTTTGCCCAACGAGCGCGCGCGTGCGCCACTTGAATGGCTTTCAATCGCGTCGAGCGCTTCGCCGTTATCAAACGCCGCAATCAAATCGCATCACACGTAAGAGGAGCTTTGAATCCGCGTGTGAAAGGGACTCGGCGGCTCCCTCCGCTCGCGGCTTCTTGTTCATCGTCCTTTGAAAATACGGAGTTGCATAAGTAGCGCTATATCCGCAGGCGCGTGAGTCAATATAGCAAACTGAAATAAGCGTGCGATCGCGTTGAATGGCGATTGTGTTCTTTTGGGCATTCGACAACTGCGTCTCAATGTGAGCGTGGTCTCTTTCGTCTACTCGTTGACTTTTTTCAGATTCGTTGAAAGCTGTAAGCGAATATCGGATAGTAAGGCTTGTTCTTGTTGAGATTGTACTTTTAATACCTGCAAAGCAATTAAAAAAAAAAGAATACAAAGAAGGCATTCAAATTGTATATTGGCATAAATTCTAATTATTCAATTGTCTGTAGGGTATAATAATTTTAATTCGATAATTTACATAAAAATGTAAATTTGTTTTCATAAAATGTTTACTTTTTCAATTTATTAAAAAAAAATGTTAATATCATTTTTCTGTTGCAGCTCAACACTGTCTCAAATTCAAAAGCAGAGTCCTATGAATCTGAAGCATCACGGAAGTTCCACTCAAGCAGCGGCGAAATAATTATCACCCCAGATCCAAATAGACACATCATCTCTTTATCTTTCGTCATCCCCTTCGTCTGTACCCCAAGTAAGAGATCTCCATTTATTTTTTCCGCTGCTCTCGACCTCGGTTCCCCTACGTGAGATACGGGCTTTAAAATGCGGATCGATGGAATTAGCATGAAGTGCGAAGTGTAGAGCCGGAGAAACCCTAACGGAGTCCTCAGGGGCGCGTATGCGGGTTCCAGGGGTGTGCGATGAACAGCGGAAAAGAGCGAGAAGGCGATATGAAAATTACACGTGCTCGCGAGGGAGAGCGTGAACAAACAAACGATGTACTACGCACAAATACGTATAGGCACGCGTCTTTGGGAAGAACGCGAGGTACCTTTTTTATCTTCATCGAGTGGTTGCTGCGAAATGGATGAAGTATGTTATGATAAATATGATTTTAATGAGATCATGAACAAATCGCATATCCTTATGTGAATTGAATAATCGCAAAAAAAAATAAATAATGGATCAAAAGATAATTCGCTTAAAATGTATTCTTTCTGTAAACTGAAAGCGAAATAATGAAAAGGGAATAAGATTATTGTTTTAATAATAAGTAAATAATTATTTGACGAATCGTAAAAACTTTTTAAGATTAAACAATTCTCGTTTCATTTATTTGACCAATAGCTAGAACCGTGAAAGAGAAGTCTCCGAAGAGGGTTTTTTGAGGGGAACGTCGCTACTAGAAAGAGATACGTCACAATATTGTCTGGCCGTATGACGCCTCGGTATAATGGTGCGGCGTTCTCGCCTTCTCGCGCATAAAGAGCGACTCGCCGCTGCGAGGGTGATACGCGTCGCAGGGTTTTCCAGCTCTCCGCTGGGGCGGTCGGCATTCAGGCCACTTCCGTCGCAGGATGAGTGACGCAGATGAAGCACGCGACGGCGCGCGAAAATTCCGGAGTGTAAGTTTCTGTTTGAACTTAGAGAAATGGAAGGTCTTGTATACGTGATTTAAGAGAACGGAACTTTTTCAAAGGAACTTTTTATCTTTTAAAAAAATATACAATAGATGAAATATTTTCATTGATCATTCTTGTTGTAAGAAAAATTGTTGGCAAAACTTACCGTTATTACCGTTAGTATCTCAGTGCAGTATTAAAACTATTCAGCAAAAAAAAGTTTCACGTCAAAGAAAGTAATGGAAGACAAACTTGCAAGGATAGACAGCGAAAGTGTCGCTAGAGCGAAGTATAAAAAGAGGTTGGAACAGGCTAAGCCAGACGTAAGCCCGGGGCCGAGCTTTATTACTTCGGAAAATATCCTGAAGAGTCATGGTAACGCTTTCGAGTACGAACGGGTGGGGAAGATGCCGCGTGCGATATTATCTTGGGCTCGTGTATATAACGCGGCGCGTGTATATCGCCGAGTCCCCTTACGAGGCTGATAAGCGTGGAGAGGGGAGCGAGTGAGAGCGAGGAAGTCAACGGGGGAGCCTTTAAATAATCCTCCGGATCCGACGATTACGGGATGAGCGAGCGCCCATGTAACAAATTTATTTTACTCGTGAGGTTTTATTAGGGCCGATAACAATCTGGCTCTCCTTAACGTGACGGATAAGTGATTTTTGCTTCTTTTCTTAAGTACACATGTGTGTTTATCTGTAAGCAGATTAGCAAGGTGATTTAATCAGCGGGATATAAGGCTTACGTATAAAGATACCTCCTTCGTAGAACAATTTATTGTAGAACCTTTTCTAACAATTTTGATAATTTAATTTAATTTCCACTAATTTACACTAATTGTATCATACAAATTTATTGCATGTACTAGAAAAATAATAGTCTAATTACAATTAGGGAACTAATTCATCAAAGAAAAGTGAATGTAAAATTAGCAATTAAAGGTATAAAAATTAATTATATTCACACGACTTTCAATTTATAATCGCAACTGCAAACAAAGTGCATGCTAAACAATGACCAGCTTGAAAAGTCACATCTCGTGTTCCCGGTTCTTTTTTGCAACGCGCGGATCGACGTCTCGGTATTTCGGCAGCGTAAGTCCGGCCCCCTTGGCGCGGACGAAATAAAAGTGCGAGCCGGGTGTCTCTATCCCCGCACAGGAGAGAGGCACGTGCCGCCGCGAGATCGAAATTTCATAACCTGTCATTAGCCCACCCTCCGGTGGCTCGCGTTTATACACACGTACGGGCGACAGAAGTCAAAAGAGCGAAACGCGCGGGTGTAGAAATGACAGGTTGGGATAAATGCGACGCTGTAATTCGGGGTTTTAAGTTAGGCAGCTAGCGATGCACCATGAATTGACATTTTGATAGAAATTTTTTCAACAGGATTAACTTAAAATATGTTTTACTTTCACTAAAATATAATAAAAACATACAAAGTCTCATTTTTTACAGGACAGTGCAAAAAAAAAAAGAAATGTAATTCTCATCGAATGTTTTTCTCACCAATATTTTCCACGGTCGAACTAATCGCAAATCGAGCTACACCGCTAAGCAATCGGAAGATGAGTTTCTCTCCGGATTGCGTATGAAACTCCGATTTCTCGCCAATCAGTCGCAAATTACGCAGTATAACGAATTGCCCTACTCGCGGCACGCGTCATGGATTTTCGCGCAGCGCACCCTCCCGCTCCCGTGCGTTTTCTGAAGCTCGCACGCACCCCTGGACGTGCGCGTGGGAAAGCCGGGTCAGGGTGGGAGACCGATGTCGAAACAAAAAACATCGTAAAAAGGAGAGCGTGTAATGCCCCGAGATGGCTTTATTAAGGGCAAGCTGCATCTGATAAGGTGTACGTGTAGACTTAACGTCGTCACGCCTCTCAATGAGCGGCTGTAAGGGTTGGCAGTGTGCGTACTTCGATTCAAAGTTTTATATGCGGCGGTCGGTCTCGATTTATACGCCCTTTTTTTCATTGATCCCAGTGACTTTTATTTATTGGAAGTAATTTCACTTTTTGGATAAGGGATAGTAGTATATTGTTAACATTATAAATAAAAATAATAACATAATTTAATTTATATATTAACGGTTATCTTCGAATTTTCGAAAGATTTAATGTACAAAAATTAATAAATAAATAAATTTTATAAGATGAGGCTAATATTTTTTCTATTTACAGACATTTTCTTTTGGACAATAAGAAAAGTGCGATGGCTGGCCGGATATCCAACAGTTTAAGGGTATCACCACTGACAATTTACATCATATAAACGATCTTCAGAATTCAGTACATGAATTTGCGGCAAGGGTCAGTCAGTAGCAGTCCAAGAATAATCTTAAGTAAGATATAACAACATCTAGCACTAAATGACACAAACAGAAACTGGTCTAATTAGAATAATTAGCTAATTAAGACACATAAAACTACTGTGAAACGGGAAAACCGTTAGTGAAAACGCACAATAGAAGGCATCTGCAAAAAGAGGATGACGTTGAACGCAGTACCACCAGTCGTAAAGTGCATGCACGCGTATAGTCGATAAACGAATCGGATCGGTGATAGGAAAGCGGCCCCAACCAGACAGGGCAGAAAGAAAAAGGCGGAATTCGGCGCTCGCGTGGCCGAACAAACAAAGAAGCGCGCACGCGGTATCGCACACGAAAAGCCAGTCCCGGTTGGGCCAAGGTTGTCCTGACGCGGGGGTACACAAATTACATTTAAATAGAACACACCGGCACGTCAGGCATTCGCAATTTAAACGCTGCGCGCCGTCGACCCAGGATAGAGAGAAACGAGAGGAATACGGAGGGCGCGGAAGCCCAGTGTGCGGCCGGGAAGCTTAAAAGAGAATTAAATGTGGCCACGGTACGGGATCACTCGTCTCCCTGGCCCAGAACCGTTGCACTGGCTTTTCGACTTTATTGAGTCAAACGTCGGTAGTCGAAGCGACTTTAAAGACTAAACCGAGGAGTTTGTACAAATGTTGCCGGATGGTTGAAAAAGCTCGGTAATGAGATGATGAGTAATGTATCTTACTTTGCAAAATGTATCTATAATACTTTTACGAACTTTGAAATGGAAATTCTAAAGCAGTTTGCACATATATATTTACAGTGATATTACACTTGGTGTTTTAATAGTTTAAAACGAAAAAAAATTTAGAGTAATATTTTAAAGCAAATTTTGTAGGAACTAAGTAATGAAACATAAAGTAATTCACAATTTTTGGACTTCTTTACCAAATAAAATCTTCTCTTGAATAATTTATCTCATAAATTGGTTATTAAAAGTAGTTTTTGATCTGCATAAAATTATAAAGTTTCGTTTGTCTATATCGCAAAAAGATTAATAAACTCATATTACGAAAGCGCAGGATCATCGCGACCGGACAATAGTACCCAACAGCTCGCGCGTATTTAATCTGCGCCTCGACAGGCAGTCTGTATACATGGCGAGGAAAAAGGGGGAACGAGACTAGTTGAAGCGGCCTCCGCGTATACGTACACCCTAACCGTACGCGGGATATTTAGCGGCGCAGCGGGCGGTTCCTCTCGAGCACGCGGGGGTGGCCCGGGAGACAGAAGAAACGAGCGCCACGCGTCTGCCTTTATTGCCTCTCGAGGAAAAGAGAGAGAGTGAAGGCAGCGACTTTTAATCGCGAGAAGCGCCTTTTTATTGCTTCCTCGTGGTAATTGGAATGGCTAGGCGGTTTGTATGTCGCGTCGCTGATGTATCGAAACCGGGGACTAGAGGATACAATGCCAAGTTTTTGGTAACCGACGGGAGCAACGCTCATCACAGATTTCTCGCCATTGATAAAGTAATAGATAATGCCACTTACGAAGTTGATCTATTAAGAATTGTACTTAAGCGCGCTAAATTTTTAAGTATTTTTACAATGTACGAATTTTATTTATTCTAATCAAAGTCCGCTAGACCTGTAAACTATTGAATTACTTAAAGATTCAGGGAATTCTGCGATTCTTCGAAGAAACGATCTCGCACTGTTGATCCGACAGCGATCAAGAATCGGGTAAATTTACCCCGATGTCGAAACGAGGTACGCGCAAATGAGGTCGGTTGATCAAGATCGCGCGATACGATAGTCCGAGGAGTTAAAAGTAAGAAGAAAAAATACATATTCATGGAAAATCAAGGGGGAGGGTCGGAGGTTTCTCCGCGCTGTCGGCGAGGAACAATATGCTGCTTCGTAAAACGATATCCTTCTCGTGGTGCGGCACGCGCGCGACTTCGTTTCATCCTGGTCACACTAACGTGTCCTGACGTTCAGTAGAAAAAAATTATGAAACATATATCGATCGAAAGAGTCCAGGAAGTTATAAAAATATATTTTAAAATCCGATTTTTTAATTTTTAGTTGATCAAAGTTTACAAATACGCGTGTAATAATTGACGTAAAGAACCTCAATTCGTTCATGTTATTAAACCACACGTAAACGCACATTCAAACTTAATTTTTTGTATATACTTCAACCGCGATAATGTAAACAGACAAGAAGGTTTTTATTGTTGTCTGAGCGTTCGAATACCGCTACGGCCGTGTTGCCCAAGAATTTTCAGTTTTGCAACGGCGTCAACGGGAAAGCGTCGGGGGCGTTTTTTTCTGAGCTCCTCCAATGTGTGTCAGCGATGGAAAAAGGATATCAGGGGACAGGCGCGCGGGCGTAGAACAGACTTTTAAAACTTGGCATTTACATTAACGAGCCTGGCTGCACTCGTGATCGAACAAGACAGCTGATACGGCGGTCAAAAGAGACGGCGGCCCGGCGGCGTTGATTGCGCGCGCTCGCTACGCTCTCCGGTGTTGAATTCTTCTGTTGCGCGATGTGCAGGTACGAACGTCGTCGCCGGCGGTTTATGGATGACGTTAGTCGCACCGACAGTATATCGGACAGTGAAAGAGAAAAAGAGAGAGAGAGAGAGGCTCTGCGGCCTTTCCGAGAATTCTTAATAAACAAGGAGAGGAAATTCTTACCGCGAAGTATGTACCTTGATTAATTCTTTTTGTTTAGTTTCTTAAAATTAGTAATAAATTTATTTTAAAAAAATTAATCAATATAATCAAATAAAATTGATTATTGTGAAGTTATAAAATTCAAAAATTTGGTTTAAAGTATCTTATATAAATCGTTAATCCAAGTGAATGTTCTGATTATGCCTTACTAATTACTCAGTGGTAAAAATTAACGAATTTAAAATGATACAAATCACTAAATAAACAAAAATTTTCCATGTCAAAGTTCGTAACGTCGAGAAATGCAATAGGAAGACAAGAGGCAACGCAAAAGGAGTAAAAGACAGCTTCGTATAGAATCGTAGGAAGAAGATTGTGGGTGCTTTGGGAGTGAGGCGGCGGGTCTCACGCGACCGTCTCGGCGACACAGCAACCCGAGGCCGGTGGGGAAAGGGAGCGCCGCGAAAAATACATAATGCAGTAGCCGCGCCGGACGTCTCCGACACCCCCTAACTCACGCGGAGCCACCCCGAGGGCAGCGCGGAAGTAGCGCGAGAAGAAGTGGCCCGCTGCTGGGCGACGAATTAAATGCGAGCGAGGGAGCGGGCGCGCACACGCGCAAGAGGAAAAATTAAATGGAAGGGAGAGACATTATCACTGGCTAACGGCTTGCGCGTGACGAATATTTTACTCGGCGACCCTTTACCCCGATAATGAAATACGTTATTTCGAAGAAACATAGTCGGTTAATAACTAATTAATTATTTGAGAAAAGAAGTAAGAGAGAGAATGGTAATTGCGATTTGAATTTCTAAGAACTAGACGCGCGTTAAATGTAAGCAGGAAGCGATAAAAGTCGAGAGGAGGAGGAGGGGGTGGAGGGGCTGCATTGATTTACGCCGCGGCTCGTGCGGGGGTAGAGAGAAGGAAAAAGCGGGCGAAGTCGCCTTCGTTTTCCGGAGGAACGGATGCGAGCGCGACAATTCACTCGCCTCGGATTCCCCGGGCCATCCATTTCCTACCCCGGCATTGTTGCGGTCGCGGCGTCGAGCTTACACGTGTACGTGTACTCGTGGATGGAGTGCAGAGAGTCTCTTTATGCTTTAGAGATTTTTCTCTTGTTCTCGGAAACGGAGGCATGCTCGTTGTTTTTGCCTTATTAAGAATATTTGAATTACCCGTGCAAGCTTGTATTGGATTATAGGTTTTTTTTTTCAAAGTATGAAGCTGATGATTAATTCAATTTCCATTTTAAAGTCAATATTTAAAACATATAAAGAAATCTTATCTGTTAAATAATTATAAATACTGCCATTTTAATTAAAATAAAAAGAGGATTACTCGAATTGATGTTAAATTACAAAATTCTTCAGGCAAACTGGCGAAGCAACCCGAAATATTCAAATTCCTTGACGCAATAATAACGGGAATACTTGCTTTTTCATTAAACGCACGCGTCGAATAATTCCACGGGTAAAATTAATAAAACGCGACTGTAACACGGAGCAACAAAAAAAAAAGTGAAATAGACGCTCAGAGTGGCTTTCAGAGTGCCGACAAATAAAAGAGGAGAGATGAGAGAAGCCTGGGCGGCGGGCGCGAGCTCAGTGGTGCGAGTAAACCAATAACGCGTCCGGCGGCGAGCCCCCGCTCGCCGCATTCAAATCTACCACGCGCGTTTCAAAGCCGCGGCCAGCTCTGGCCTCTCGGATTTGACACGCCATTAGATACGAGAATACAAATGGAAAATCATTTCATCGAAATCGTGCGCACAGACTACTTGTCTGATATCCGTGTACTTATTTCGTGAATTTCCAAATGATTCTAGGTTTATGATTATAAAGAGACATTAAATGTTGTCCTTTATAAAACTCTCTTTAAATTAATAGTTATTGTGCTTTCAACATGATTACGATCATGAAAAAATATTTTTCATAATTTGATTTTTATATAAAAAGCAAAAACTGCCAATAGATTAAAAGTACTGTTACATTTCTTTAAGAAATAGTAGTTTAAAGAACATTGATTTATCAACATTTTTTTTTGTTTTACTAAAGTCTCTAGGAAAATAATTAGCACTTTTGTAGGCGAGGAAACTAAATTCAGTTGAATGTTAAAAATAAAAACAGGGGTGAATGAGAATTAAGAAAGAATCTAATTTACGTCATGCCGAAGCAAAGGCGCGTTCAAAGAAAGTCTCAGAGAGCGCAGCTGTTAGCGACGATGCGACGAAAGATTTTCCTTAATAAATTGCCTCAGTAACCTCGATTCGACTGCAGGATGGAGGTGCAGCGAACGGTAAAGAAAAACTCGCGGACGGGGTAAGAAAATGCGCGGCGATCGATGAAATGGCAAATAGACGAAAGGTGATTCGTTTTGCGGAAAGAAGGCCGGGAGGAGTGCCCGTGGGAGCTCGCTCGATGGGAATTGAATTTGACGACATTACAATAAAGGGGGTAATGTCTGAGAATAATGAAATTTCCTCCAATCACCGAGCACCCGACTATCCTCGCCAGTGTACGCGCTCGTGATGCCTCCTCCCACGTGACGCCCACGACTCCAAATGCGCTGTCTATTCCTTTTGTTTCCTTTTGTTTTGTTCTTATCTTTTCTTTCCTTTTTTATGACGGGCGTACGACATCAGAGTTTTTAAATAGAAAATGTTATGGCTTCCACTCTTTTGTTTTTTATTATCAGTTTTACTGTTACTAGTGTAATAACAATTATTTATTGTTAAAAAAATGTAGATACTGCGAAACCTCTTGAAAAAATATACATTTTATATTAGAAATTTTGTGGAAAAGCTTAAGAACTGAAGAAACGTAGCAATTGCAGTGGTCGAGGGTATCCGGCGAAGTATCGGGAAGTTTTCGTAGCACAAAAGCGAAGCGGGCCGCGAAACTCTGGTGGGCTACCGCGGCTCTCGCGGGTTTAAATTAAAGATTATCGCATCTGGCCGGGCAAAGAAAAGCAAGCAGCTTCGGCGGGAGAATAATTCGTGGGCGGTACCGGGCGCGTAATGGAATATTACACGGACCATTAAAGAAACGTTAATCTTGGCCACAACAAGTTCAGAGGCTCCTTTCCTCGCTTACCCAGTGTAGGCGGGTCGTGTTTGTTGAGCAGCCACTGGCTCGATTACCAGCTAAAAGGCTTTGATCTTCCCTCTCTCTTTCTCGCTCTCGCACTCCCCCACTCTTCGCCTCGGGGGAGGGGAAGGAAAGTGCCTTTACTTTGGTCTCTGATCCTACTTTACGGTAATTTGTTTAAAACGCGCAAATTCTCAGCCGGTCAAAACATAAACACGCGTCTCGAATTGCTTGAGAGATAAGAGAAAGTTTCCGAGAAGACGTACTTTCTTTTGTAGGAATTACGGTAATTATTTTTTTCACCGGTAGAAGTCTTGGCTACCGAAAGGTTAATTTTTTTTTTTTTTTTTTTTTTTACAGTTGAAGCGGAATTTTGTTTACAGCAAGAACTTTAAAATATGTAGAATATTTAATTTGTAATAAAATGAAACGAAAATGTATAAATAGTTAATAGATTTTTTTTTTAATTAAACGGGCAATACCCATAACCCATTTAATGCGATCTTCTAAATGTCAGACGTATTTTAAAAAAAATTCTAGTAAAAATTATGAACATGCAATACATTCAATTCGAAAATGATTATACTTTATCTATATTTTAATATAAGAAATGAATAACTAAGAATATTTCTATTATTATATTTTAGTAAACTTTATTTTTCGTCTAATTTCAGGTCGTTTCAACGTTACAGACAACTTGAAATTTTGCTGCGAAATTTTCCAAAACTATATTCGCAGAACCTTCCCTAATCCCAAAGTGAATCAAGAAAAAGTAAAGGTAAACAATGGAAAAAGCAGTTTCTCCGCTCCGATAAGAAAAAAATGTGAGAAAAGCAAATCCAATAAGAGGAACGTCGGCGACTTTTGTATCGGAAGATTCCGAGCTCAAAAGTCAATTACTCGCCGGCACTCGTGAAAGTATAAAATCGCGCGGAGTTTGCACACTTCGAATCCATTACTCCGTCGGCAGTAGCGGCGTCGGGAGCGGAGCGAAGAAAAGGAGACGAAAGAATCTCGGCGTAACGCTGAGGGAGGTCGGAGGAGCGTATAATATAAGGAAAGACAGACGCGGGCAGCGTATAAGGAGCAGAGTTTAGCGACTCTCCCCACGCCTGGGGCGCGCCCGCGCACACCCTCATAAGCGACGGAGGCTGCGAGTCCCTTAGACAGCGTTTATTGGATGCATACAAATATCCATGGCAACCATTTTCTCGCGCCTTTTTTTAGCTCGGGTGATACTAAATCTGTATCTTCTGTATAAACGACAGAGGGAGAAATTCGGTCCAGTGACGCGGGTAACTTTTTTTTTTTTAATGCATTTCTACAGTTTGCTGTTGTATAACTTACAGCATCTTCTTCAATAATTTAATTGCAAATAATATTGCATAATTATTCATTTTCTAAATATTACATTTAGCGGTTCAAATTCAAAGAAAAATAAAAGCAAAAAAAAAAACGAAAAACCTCGCAATAAATACACAATTATCAACAAAAGTCTTTTTTGCATTCAACTGCATAAACACGTGCAAGAGTGGTGCAATTACGAAATGATTCAAAGCCAACGCTCAACGTCAAATGAGGCTTCTTTTTTTTCCTCCGGTGCATCGCCTATCGTCGCGTTTTACTCATTCTCTCGCAGCGGGGAGTGATATTTTTTTTCTTTGCTACTCGCGGGACGACAATGCGACAAGGGCGGATCTCGCTTGCGCGGCGTGAGGGTAGCCTCGACTAAAGCCAGGATGATGAGGCGCGCGTGCGTGGAGAGACCGAGAGAGCAAACGAAGCACAGATTTGTGAGCAACCCCATCGACGGGCGCGCGAGAGCGTTAATTAGTTCATGATTACATACGAAAATGTTACGCTTTCACACATGGTTTAAATCGTGTAGGCGTTATTTCTATTCTACTTTTTTTCGCTTATAAATAGAAAAATGATCTTGTTAACGTTTCATTAATGTATAATCTTTAATTTAACAATCTATTAATGATGAATATTTATATTAATAATTTTATTTTTTAGATTACTTACACTGGGTATGTTGTCATTGGTACAGACACCCTCCTGCAGGAGACGATCCCTGATCTCCCAAGCGAAAATCGAAGGACACTCGCTCTTGTAGAGGGATATTTTGCTGACAACTTCGGCGGTGGCCACACGGGGCTTACTGCCACCGATGGCCCGCGGCCTTATCGAGCCCGTCTCATAGTACCTGCAACGGTTATAGTTTGTGTTTCTGATTTACTCGAACTTTGTACGAAGAATACGGCTATCGAAAGGGGTAAGTCCTTATCGTTGATTAATTTTATAATCACGTTCTCTTTTCCATAATTTGCATAGCGTTTGTTCAACAAGTAATCTCAGTATATCAGATACGGCAAAACAAAATTAATTGAAATCAAACTCTTGTTAATTTAAGTAGATTTAGAATACTGCAATTCTTCTTTAAAGAAATTCTCGCATCAAAAACCATCGAAATCGATTAGCACAGTCATCGCTTTTGCCGCAGGCTCTGTTCGGGTGCGCGCGTCGGCTCGCGGTGCCCCGAAAAGATGCAGCGGCGCGGATCAATCGACCTAATGCGCTGAGATTAAAAGCGGCGCGTATTACGCAAGCGCCGCGGTCGCGTAGGTAGAGTAATCCGACGCGTACTCTCACTCCTATATCTTTGTACGACTACTTCCCCTCAAATCGGGATGCGCTCGACCTTCGTTACACGTCCGTTTTTACTCGATTTTTTTCGGGCTCAAACGTGCTCCGAATTTCCGATGAATCTTTTTTTAGAAGGCTAGGTTGCTACCTTTTATTTGGGCTAAAATCTAAAATAATAAATTTCGTTTGAATAAATTCGGAGATCATTTTAAGACTTAGTTTTTAGATTATATTTATTATTATTTGTTGTTAACTATTTTTTTCTTTGCCATTTACATTTACATTTTCCTTTACTATTTAAATTTATTAATATTAATTTTTTAATTAAAATGTGTAGTTCTTTATTTAATAATAATGAAATTATCGTTCAATAAAAATATGATTTACTATCACTAGACTTGAATTAGAAAGAAAGATAAATTCTTTTTGAACAAAAGCAATGAAAGAACTATCCAATAAAGGCACTTAAAAAGAAATGATTCAAAGCAGCTCTTGCTTGTTTTCCGAGTATCGAACGAAATCTCGAGCGCGTTGCATTCACTGATCAGGGCATCTCGTAAGGGGCAAGAAATACAAAAAAAGGTATAAGTTATATGGGTTTCTGGAGCGTGAAAAGAGCCGCGTAGAGTCGCAGCAGCGGCGGAGAGAGGAGGGGAAGCCGGGCGATTTTTTTCTCACGCGTGGCGTACTTCAACCAACCTGCCGAGGATCTTGGAGACGCATCCGTTGCTGACCTGCAGGATCCTCGAGATGTCGCAGGGCCGGGCACCAGAGTGGGCGAGCTCGACTATCTTTTGGCGGGTCGAATCGGGGAGTGGCCGACCGCCGACGAACACACCCCCGAGCTGATTGACACCGCTGTGACCTGAAATCATATTGTACTCTTCTCAGATTGTTGATAATCCACACCGCTCGATTGACACACTCACTCTTACGATGCAATGTGAGATGTTATTTGTTATGAATTTTTCTTCATTGATTCATTTCATTAATTATATATTTATACGGTTTATAAAATCTAATTGATTTTCTTATTAAGTTATTATTGTTCTTTGCAATTTAAGCGAATCGAGGGGAAAACAGGGAAATTTTAGAGTCCTAAACAAAATAAATTCCGAGAGATGCAGCTCGCGAACACAATAAGAACACGTCAGGCCTGAAACACGTACAGGAATAATCGGGAGCGCGGCGAGTACGGCCAATTTCATCCGAGTATTTTCGTATTTTTATCGGGAATTCCTGACGATCGGGCCAATAAATCACAAATACAATTTTTTTTTCTCCTACCATTCCGCCGTTTCGTTGGGAGAGGAGACAGAATGGGAGAATCTCTTTCTCGGATGAAAGGAAGAAATACGAAGAGGGAGGGCGTCGACGTTTCAACGGGGTTCGCGCAACGAATCCCCCCGTAGATAACCTTCGCCGCATTGTATCGCCGGTGAGTCAAGTCCTGCTGCAGACGTTTAAAAAATGTCTTATATAGATTCGGCGCGTGTAGATAGTGTTTCTACGTACGACTACCGGCGAGGGAGGGGCAAAGTAAAAAATAGTAGTATTTAGAAACTTCTCATTGTTCACATAGATTTTAAATACAGAACTTTAATGAACGTATAATTATTACAAAAGTATTAAAAAACGTCAGTGTAGTTGTAGGAAAATGTTTTGTTTTAAAAAAAGCAACTGTTTGCTTTGATTTTTGTGAACGATTCACACCAAAAAACTAATAGCATTATACAGCGGCACTCACGAGCATCATTGTCCGGGCGAAAGAGGGTCCACTCCCTCTCACTTTTTTCACGCCGGACTCTTCCATCCGTACTACTTCATTGCTTTTTCAAGCTTCTTTATTCCTACCAATAGACTTTCGCTGCTGGACATCTGCACTTTGCTTAGAATCTTATTCAATGGGGATGTATTATTATGGGGCGAATTGTCATGCGTTCACGCTTTCGCTGCAGGCAATTTATCAAAATTCAGCGAAGCATTCATTATTCCTTGTGAAATAAATAAAATGACAAAGTGCTATAAGTTAAATTTTTCAAAGTTTTTTCAAATATAATTGCGAACATAAATAATGATTCATCAGGCTTTATTTCTTTGCTATACAATAGTATAACACTTATTCAAATTAAGTGATCATCATAATTTTTTACTCCACAGTAAATATTTATTCATCATTGACTTTAATTCAAGCAATTTATTTCTTCAATTCATGTGCTTATTCTTTATTCTTTTTTTTTTAGGAACTAATCATTCAATACCGAACGTCTGTATTTATACATTTTACAACAAACAATAAGCGACTTAAAGAAATCCACAGGACGATGTAAATCGATCGATAAAATAATCCGTCTCAATTGATTTGCCGAAATATACCCAAGGGAGCTTTCGGTCACCACGCAGCAAATAATTTGTAACAATGATCATCATACCACTAGCCAACGACCCCGCCTTATGTCGCTATTCGCTTGTATTTGGGCCCCGGTCGATCTACATGAATAAATTATGAATGCACCGTGAAAGCTGCGCTTGTGTTCATGAGCTATTTGTCGTCGTGCTAATTCCTCGACCGTTCCGTGTCCCCGCTGAAAATTTATCTCACCCTCGGACGTATCATCGGAAAAAGCGCGCGTCCATCGGCCGCACTATACTGAAAGTATCGGCGCACTTTTCGCCATCTATCTCTCCCGGCGGTGGCGGCTATTTCGGGAGGGGCGAGAATTTATCGCGTACCTGGTCGACGCGTATCGACAAAAGCTTAACGCTCGATTGGCCAAGCTCTAACGAGCGACAAAAAGGTGGCGGCGCAGATACGCCGGCGCGGCGCTACGCGTATAATAAGTGATGTATGGGGGAACTCGATCCCGACTATTTGTAACGCGGCGATCGGTGCGCTAATGGCTGAAGCGATGCCGGTAATAAAGTGCTCAGGATCCCCGGCAGCTGAGCCCTTTGTGCGTGTACACGTGTTCCGCGTGTCTTCGCCATGGGAGTCGCCGATGCACGACGCGCGTCGTGGTGCCGTGCGCTTCTTTTTCTCTTTCCCTTTTTCTCGATCATCAGTCGAGGCGCCTTTTTGCTCTTCTGCCTGCTTTACGCGAGGGGCCCTGTCTTTTCAGCCCTTTACGAGGTGTTTACCTTTCACGGGTGCTCTTGAGGGTGACGAAACGTGTAAATTCTGTTGCATTCATTGGCTAATATTGCTTTGCTGAGTATATATGAGTTTTAAAATTACCTCAAAGTCGTTTTTTCCTGCAGCTGAATTGGGTATTCACGTTCATTTAAGTTGAATGGTAATTTGATTTAATTACTGTTTATCTTTGCATCATTTATGAGAAGTAAGGCGTGCATATTTCACAAAGAGTCAACTGTATTTCTCTACCACATTTTGAACACATTTCAAAGATAATCTTGTATGTTTTGAGGCGTTGTCGAATTGAAATAATAATTAAAGTGTATATTACTATTCTCACCTTGCTCACCGATGAAATAATCGAAAAAACTAATAGCAAAAATAATATTTCATCTACGAATCCAAACAATTAGTTTCACGTGCGCGAATAGGGATAATACTCCGGTCAAACACACCTATGTAGCTGCGATAAAGACGGTGTGCAAATAGAAACTAGTCGATATTAGTATGGGTTTACGCGGCGGAGAAAGGGGAAGGCACAGCGCTCGAGTGGACGCTTGAGACGACGATTATCGCGTTATGAGCGCGCGCGTTATGTTTTGACACGGGCAGCACGCTCGCCCTCGGGGCTCAGCCTTAGGAGCACCATTGAGTCGTGCCTCCCTTATTTTCCAATTGTAGCTCGTATAGCACGATACTGGATGCAGGGGTTTAAGTTGCGCAAGGTGTCACTTGATGACAATATACGGACTCCGCATATGAATTAGGCATTATAGCGGGAAATGTGAATTGCAGTGTTCGTTAATAGTGGTGTCTGGTTTCGTGACTCCCGAGGTTAAAGACTGATCATACACATTTTTATGTCCTTTTTAGAGGTGTTGGCAATATTTTCATACCGATCAAGATTTTTTATCTGATACCACTTAGTTGTAACTTTTACATCTTACTTTATTACAGTTTTTATTAGATATTCATATTATATTTCTTTTAGGCTTTTTAAAAATGTATTTACTAATAAATTGATTTTTCTTTTTAGGGGTTCCATTACAGAAATGTTGAGATACTTGCTCGTTATTTAGAAGTGAATAATCATTCTGCAGAGATTGAGCTAACCCTGAGATCTTCACCCCTGGTTCTTCCCAAGTAAGTTTTTATAACCAAAATAATTCAACAATTATTTTGACCATGAACTTCAAACAAAATTTAAAAAATATTGCAACATATTTATTAGAACTATTGACGACATGTTATAGATCTGAACTACTCTCATATTAGCAAACATTGATTTTTTATTAGTTTGAACGTTTGCCGAGCTAACTGGTTTTCAGGGCAAACTAAGTGACGGTATTGGGATACGGGATTACAAAAGGGCGAAAATGGCGCGAGGAGGCGAGCTCTGAGGTTTGTGCCATTGGCCGGGACTTCATTAAGTCCGATTCCGAGGGCGACCCTTTAATTTGTCGCCTGTGCGCAGAGACTCGATAATGGGGTGGACTACACGCTCCCCCCCACGAGAGAGAAAGGGTGCCGAGAGACTAAAGGGAGATTTATGAAGACTGTGAAAGCGCTTGCGCTTAACTCTTTATGCTGTAATAAATTACGCTTCGGTCGCCTTCTTTTTCTTCTTCAAGTTTACCCGGTCTTAATTAAATATTTTTCTGATTTGTCTTTTTTCTTGCATCGACAAAATTCGACTTGACATTTGATGCGTGTTTACGCTGTTACTGTTTATCAGAAAATTTAGGAAATTAGGATAAATGCTACCGTATTATAGTTTCGAGATAAATACTTACGCAATGAATGCATCAGATATAAACCCAGAAGAAAAATAAAACAGCGAACTGGATCAAGGTTGCCAGTGGATCAGCATAATCGAAGCCGAAGGTGCACGTCGACGCGAAATCATTGTTCTCTCCTGTCGGTAGCTCTACGGTTTACCGGCTACAGACCAGGGGCCTTGGATTATTATCGGCGATTATTAATATGAGCGAGCGCACGGGCAGTCGGTCGCTTTGCGGCCAAATCGTGCGTGAAAAGCGAAAATCTGTCGGGCCGCGTTAACGCTGCTGAAATAAAGCGCAATCGCTAAATAACGAAGAAAAATAGCGACGGACGATTCGCTTGTGGGCTTATTGCGAGGCGGCATCGATCGGGGCGTGTCTTCCCGCTTCCGCGCGATTCTTTTGCAAAGTGATCGTTGCTACGTGCCACGATTATCTTGTACACATTTGAGCAAATTTGATTTCAAACCAATAAATTTCGGGAGCAGTATTTGTATCTTATTTCTTCTTCGTACAGGTGTAAAATTTTGAGACATTCGTTTAATACCGTTATGATCGTATATTAAAAAAATTAGCTTTACACCAGTGATTATAGGTACTTGTTACTGAGTCATTGGGTCCGTTAGAGCCAATTTACTGAAAAAATCAATACGAAGTGAAGTATCTAATCTTTCGAAATAGTTTGAAGGTCCTTATTATAGTATTTTTTCCAAACAAAGGTATGCGGATGTGGTGGAAACGTCTTTCACCTGGCGGCGAAAACTTGTCAGAGTTGCACACCTACGGTGACGTAGAGTAGGCGGCGAGAATACAAGGAGGTCGCCCCCTGGGGAGAAATTGAGTGCTAGAGAAGGTCCGGAATCGTCGTCGATCCCTTTCGTCGAGTGTTTCCGCCGGGATGAATGAGCGGCTCCTTTTTTCTTTCTCTTGTTCACTGCTACTTCTTTATGCACGGTTAACGTTTCGAGGAAGCGTTTTTAGATTGTATCAACATTATTAACATGTCTATTTGCATCATTTTATCCAATGATTCTTAAACATCTGTCTTGGCTATCTTTATTATGTTTATTTGAAAATGATTACAGTATGTATTTTTTTAATTTTTACAAAAAAATTATTGTAATAGTGGTGAAAACACATTTAGAAGATGCGTATGAAATCAATATCAACTTTTTCTGTACTGAACTATAGATTTTGGTCAACGTACTAAGGCTCAATTTATTTTTCGATTAACTTTTTTTGTAGTGTCAAGTTATCGGTCAATTTTACTATGTCTTATTTAATTTCTTTAACGTTAACTTCTTACTTTCACCATTTACAAATTACAGTTCAACCATTCCTCTTTGTAATCAATTTCGAAAATTCAATCATCGAAAACTAAATTGGAACTGTAGGTATAAAAAAAATCTTCAGCGATCATCGTAAGGACTAGTCTATTTTTTCTTATTCATCTAAGACCTTTTTCTATCTCTCTTTTGGGTCAAAAGTAGCACCGGTAAGGAGAGAAGAAAAAGGAAGTGCGAAGGAGAGAAATAGAGAGAGGTGGTCGGATGGGACGGCCAATTGAAAGATGCCCACTTGGCCTCTAGTGGCTTTCGGTGCGCAGGAGGGCGAGAGAGAAGGCTGCGGTTGGAATAGAACACGAGTTGGCTCTGTCGCGCGCGACGGAAAACTACGCGACGGGATTTTCGGCTCCGTTGAATGAACCCGGTAGGAGCTGCCGGCAATTGTCAAGCTACTAAACGATTCTCTCGTTCGGGATTATCCTACCGTGTTTTGTTTGTAAAATATTCAAAGATATTTTTTTTTCGCGGGAATAGTTTTTATAATGAGAGGAGTTTTGATTATGGTTTAGATTGGAATTTATAATTATTAAATAATTTGGACTTGCAATATTCATAAAATTAAAGAAACACTTTTTATCAGTACTGCTTAATTGTTATATTTATCAAAAAATAATAATTTTAAATAATCTATGAAAACAACTTCAACTTACATAAAAATATTTTTTCAGATTATCCTATACTGTATGCAACGATTAGCAAAAGCCCAAGGACCAAATAAAAAATTCAGCTGTAATTTACGGACCCTCTGACAATACACAATGTAAGTTTAGTTCGTCCTCGTCGATTTCGTCGAAGAATTCGAAAAATCAATCATAACCCAGGGGCAGTCTCGAGTTCTCGACAATAAATTCTCCCCATGAACTCAACAGTTACAACGCGACGCCTAGACTAAGGATGAACTTCTCCCTCTTCACAGTTAGCCAAAGGAAGAGAGGAAAAAAGGGCCTTTTTTGTCATACGGTGTGTCACTACGCAGACTATGCTCATCCAAAGACACGCTAGCGCTAATATTATAGGATACACGGGGTAATTTATGAGATTGACCCCGCGTAAGCACAAGCCGGGATTTTCGAAGGGTGTGTTTCCTCGACCACGCAGCCGGAGATATTCGCTTCGACAGGCGGCTTGTCTATTTTGTCGGCGAAATTGTTCGACGTAAAGGGACTTTTCTTTTCTTTTTTCCTCTCCTTGAGTATGTATCGTTCTCTTTCTCTCTTTTTTCCCTTGACTCGCTCACCCGGCTTTTCTCGCATTCTTCCACTTTTTTTGAAAATGCATTTGTGTATACATATGTGGATATGGGGATATTGAGGGATGTAAAAACTCGACTGTTCTTACGTTTTTGGTGCTTCAAGTGCCATAAATTTCCGCCGCGTTCGATTTTAAACGCGTTATTGCGTATAGCTTGTCGAATTCTGAATGAGGACGGTACCTAGGCCTATTTTTGAGAGCTATGTTCTGATGTCTTACTTTAGACAATTCTCGGCTCTACCCAACCAATTCATTTTTTATATATAGAATAGTAAGATCTTACAAATCTTATTTTCAAAAGAATGTTTTTGTTTAAATTTTTCAAAGTTGATTTAATAAATTATGCGATAAATTCTACATTTTTCCACAATAGATGTAGTAAAAACTTTGGTTCTGTACACAATCTGCAAATATTTCGAAGAACAGCGAAAACGTTCATAGACAGGCTACAGGCTCAAATTTTGTATTGAGATATGCAGCGGTCGACTTGACAAGGGTCAGTCCCGCGCGACTCACCGACAGGTAAGGAGGACACGCGCATCATCGCTTTTCTTCCTCTCGAGTCCATCAGGTTTCAATGGACGGAAAGTAGCGTAGAAGCAGGGAGAAGGGGGAGGGGCAACAATAATCGTAATGTCCTTATTGTTGCGGACGTGTTTTGAAAATGAGATTCTTCAAGCGGGCACCCTAGGTGGGGTACGTGAAGCGTCGCAGTACAATGGGGGAACTTCGACTATTTGTTGTCGATCCCCAGCGACTTTTCCGAAAGTAGGGAAAAAACTCTGCACACGTGAAGATCGGTTATTAGCATTATTAATGACAGACTCGTTGAAAGGATGCGCGTTTATTCGACTCCGACGTTGTCATCTTCCTTTTTCTGATGAACTTTATATGAATTTCACAGCAGATGCGCGTTTCTTTTGGCAGTTTCAGGCGGTTTTAATAGTCATATTCAATAGGTTCTCAGAAAAAATTGTCTCATATTTTAGATGAATTCGTTATTAATGACTACTTTTCTGCTGAATTTCAATGGCAGTAAATACTCCACTCTAGAAAATTCATTTTGACTACAATAGAAGGAGCGTTTGAAGGTAGATCACTTGAAAAGAAGCGACCAATTATTTCGTGTAATTTACTTAAGTGGTGGATTATCGCGTTGAACAAATATTTGTGGCTATCTGCAGGGACACGGGAAAAAAGGAAAATCCATAGCTGCCGTGACCAGAAAACCGATCCTGTCGACCTATAAGCATTCGAGCTGACAAATCCTTGAAAATCTTATCCGGGTCGAATTATCCAATTATGCCTGCGGCAAGAAACCGGATAGAAAATGCGCACGCAAGCTCAAACATTGAAATAAACACTTACGCAAATACAGGTGACGGTCAAAAATAAATTTATTTGTGAATTATAAACAATACCTTTTCGCAAAAAAGGATTTTAGATAATTATTTTAGATAAGGTAATTCGAGATAGTTTAATACAAAACTAGTCTGCTAATAACACAATGTTGTTGTAATTAGTAAATACGCTGTTTTTAATTTAACACGTGCCCGCTTTTTTCAGTAAATAAATAAACTATAAATCCTTGCGATACTGAAAAAATCAATAAAAAGTTATATTACTGCATGTAGAATCTTATCAAAATAACGACATCTAAATCATATTTCGCAAAGCTAAAATCTCAAAACATTGGGGAACGCCGGTAGCAAGCTTGTCGACTCCCCTTTTTTGAATAAGCCACGACAAGCAATCGCCCGTCCGCACAAAACGTTAAAAAAAAAGAAAAAAAAAAAGAAAATGAAACGAAACGAGACCAGAGGGAACGAAAAAAAGGCCGTCGAAAACTTATCAAGAGCAGACGGAGAGGCGCAGGCTGCGGCTCTCTCACTCCCTCTCTCTGTCTCGCGCGCCGTCCAAAGCGGGGCCGGGCGGGCGGACACAAAGAGCAGCCTCGTAAATGCGTTATTCCGCGCCAACGGACATGTCAGAGCCGCTTCCACGGCGCACACGCGCGCGTCCGAGAGCCGGTCTCCCGGCCCGTCCGGCCGACTGGATGACGCCCCGTGTGCGCCAGCGTCGCCGAGACCCGCGGCGCTTTTTGCCCGTCGAGTTGCGCGGTTTCGGGGACGCGAGCGTATACCTTGATCTAAGTTGCGAGCGGCAGGATCACTTGTCTCGGACAGTGCTCGATGAAATCGGGAGAAATTCGAGAGTATCTGATAGATTCAGCTGAAGATTTTTGTTATAAGAACGCTAATAATTAATCGATTACTTATTTTACAACATTTTTTATTTTTATGATTTTTACGAAAAAATTTGTTTCAGATATTTGATGCACATTGAGATAAATGTATAAGAGCACGTTACTTCAATACGTCAGCAGCAGTTTAATTACTTCAACTGCAGGTAATGCTTTCAGAGAATCATTTAAAAAAACTAATTACTTAATTTGAAGTTAGCTTGAAAGTTCATCTAAACTTTGTAAAATAACAATAGTCAGGCCTACGCTCTTACAGTCACCTGCAACCCGTGATATTTCATAATACAACTGAATTCAACATGCGTTAATGTAGGACTTTGTGTGGGATCAGCTATGGAGGAGCTTCACAGAGGATCTGCTCGGCGTTTTCGTCCGTCAGTTCACGTCAAACCCGCGGGCGTTTCTGCCAGGCATATCTTGACTAAATTTCCCGCGCACTCGCGCGAGTTTCGGTTCTGAACTTGATCGGGGAGAAACGGAGATATTAACGCAATGCTCGAATAATCAAAGTATCGTGCCGTTGGATAATTGCCACGTTTTATCGACTCTCCTCATTTAAACTTTATCATTCATTTTGTTGATATACTGTTTTTTCTTAAAAAAAAAGAAAGAAAGAAAAATTGGTACTTGCCTAATAAAAAAATTACACATGATTTAATGTTATGTAATAACGTGTTCATTGGTATTTGTCTAAGAGACAGACAGTGGAGGGATATTCATCTTCGTGGTATGTGAAATAAACAGTTATGGGAAAGAACCTCGATCAAAATAACTGTTGCGTTTTGACACTTCTTTTCGTTGGAAATTAAGCGTTCCGTGAGAATAAAAAAAAAATTGGACTGAATCAGTCCATTCTTAGCAAAAAAAAATGCACAGTAGCCGCGTGCGAGTCTGTTGCCGAGTTTCTGAACTTGCCGTTGAAGGAAACTAACGCAGGCGCGATCGATACGTCTGCGTTGTAGAAAATCGACATGTGTTCCGTCGACTAATCCGCATTATCGAGGGAGCGAGTGAGGCCTATGGTCGATCGACGAGCGAATGCGAAATCTGTGAGAATAGTTATAATGTTAGCTATGACACTTTATTCTTTGTGTGCATGCAAACATGCAAAATGTCGGGAAAATATATACTTTCATGCTGTTTGTGAGATTCGAATAATAGATGGATTAATTATAATGTATAAATGTTTTGACACGTTCTTAGGGAGTTCATACTGATTTGTAACGTCGAGATAATTTAAAATTTAAATTTTAAAAATCAGTTTAAAATTATTTAAGATATATCTGCTCATAAAAAAAAAAAATTATTAATATTTTCACGAGTTCGGATATTAAAAACTAAAATAATATGTAAAAAGAACTTGGGGAACACCAGCAATTGTTGAGTTTGTTTCATAAAATTTATTTCGACTCAAGTAGTTTCTGTACATTAGTAGCAATAATTTTTGGTCTACAAACGATATCTATACCAAGAAAATTCGTATCAAGCTGCTGTTTGGTAAAAAGAAAATAAATTATCTCTTAACACTTTTTCTGCTTTATATATCCGCAAGAATCAAAACTGTTTCCTTTTCGTTATTTTTCTGTACAAATTATGACTTGCGTTTGTATTCTTCGCCGCAATCCTTGATATTCGACAAACCAACAGCATTTTACTTGAGATACCCTGTATCGATACTCGATTCGCATATGTCGAGTGAAACATCATCAAGTTCAAAAGGCACTATCGTTGTCGCTAAACAAAAGCAATTCGAAGGGTGCACTGAAGAAAGACGCCAAGCATAGAAGGAGAAAGCTTTCTGCTAATGGGTCGACAATGGGTGTCGTGCGAGTGCGTTCGGCAAGGTGCGGACCCACCGCCTGGGGACCACAAAAGCTGCCCCGCTGACATTCCCATAGCGCTCCCTCACATAATTAGAACGAGGCGCGTCGGCATATCGCGGCCGATCGCCGCATGGGAATGCCTCCGAGTTTGACCCGCGACCTTATTTTCACGGTGGACCGCAACGTGCCACTATAGGGGGTCACAATACGCGACGCTAATTTTCGCGGCAGGTCGTGGGACTCGCTTTGTCGCCTATCGACGGATCGAATAACTCGTAGCGTAGGGAGGCGGAGTCGTGGTGAGGGTTCGTGAAACGATCGCGATTGTTGAGCATAGGGTAAAACAGTAATTATCGGAGCGATTGGTTTCTTCTTGTGTTATCATTTGGTTTATCTGCAACCGTTAGTGGATAGATACACACAATTTCTACAATTTGAAAAAATAGTAAAATTCAGTAATTAGTTTTTTTTTTATAAAAAATTACTTTAATCTCATTTGCATTTAGATTATCAATTAAATTTAAATTATAAAAATAACAAAGATACTATGAATTTATTAATATTTATTTTTATTTTTACAGATTATAGTGGTTTCTAGTAAACTAGTGAAAGCAAAGAGCGATTGCTTGGACAGTGAACGACTGGTCAGATGACTTCGGAAGACCTTGCATCGCGGCCAGTGACCCGCTAATTCAATTGAGGTACGTTGGACTAACGTCACTGTCCGCTGCCATGGAGCTTCGTACTATAAGTCGCGCATTTTTAAGCCCTCGGAAATCCCCCTCATTCAAACGTAGCGTATTTTCCTCGAACTCGCCCTTTGATTTACACACTATGGCATCGAAATATCTAGTTTCTCATGACTTTTGCAAACAGGAATATTTGAACTGGACTTTCTAATAATAAAATTAACGTAGGCACATTAGAAACTGCATAAAATAGATGATGACTTTCAGGGTTCAATTCTTCATTCGTTTTTTAATATTCTGATTCTTAGTGATAACGTTGCTATTCTATTAAAGTTTAAGTACAATAATTATAATTTTTAATTTTTTAATTTTAAATATCAAATGAAAAGAAAATGAGAAAAAAAATATTAATGTAACTTTTGGCAATTTAAATAGCATCATCATAATACATTTATATGTCAAATATATCAACATAAAAAAAATATTAAGCATTACAAAAAGACCCATTCCAAAAAGAGAATAAAAAGAAGAGAAATAACAGTACAGCAAATAAAGAAAAGCTGAGGGGGCACAAAAAATAAAGTAGCGCAGTTCTCTCGTCACGAGCTAAACAAATATTTTGACAAATCGCGAGCCGTACAAGCGACAGTCGCGCGTCGGGGTCCACTCAACCACCGACCCAATTTTCCCTTAAACGTTTCCGGAGATTACATCGGTGGCTCATTGTAATCGCGTGTACCTACACGAGCTGCCGGTGTATATGCCCCCCCGGCATAGATTGCGGCTGTCTCGCTCCTCGGCAAATCTAAGCCTCTGTCGCGTCGCCTTCTCTTTTCCTGACCCTCACGTCCGTACTCGGTTTGTATTTCATTATGTGATTGTGTACTCTGCCACGACAATCTTTTGCTATAACACCCAGAATGCAGTTGGAATAATATGTTTATTACAACCAGATTAAGAAATAATCTGAATTTATTTAAATGATAATTTTATATTTTATTTCTTGAAATGTAGATTCAGAATGTTATTACGGATAATTAAAAAATATAACTTTAAAATTTATAATTCTAAAAAATTCGAAAATATATCGAGTTCAGTATAAGCGATTTTTAAAAAGCAACTCCCAAAGAGTAATAGCGAGGCGGGGTGCGCGTAACGTCACATAGGACCCGACCCCCTGCCGACGCTCCCCACATCCTAAGACGGCGCGGAGAGATAGCGTGCACACAACGCGCGTATCAAGAAAATGTCTGTTTAGCAATGGGCCGCCCCTAGGGAGGCGAACCCCTTTCTTTTCGCGAGGGGCGCATGAATCTCACGACAGCCCGCCCCTCACAGCTCCTTCTCCTCTTTCCTGTGCTGCAGACGCGGCGCGCGCGCGCTTAATGAGAGTTTAACGAGTCGCGAGGAATTTTGCAGTCTCGATGATTCATTTAAATATTTCTATGAAGACATGATGATATTCAGCGTTAGAAAATGAAGGTTTTTGAATTTAGAAATCATCTTTTACGTGGTTAGTAAAAACTGTAGCGTGAAATGATTAAATTTTATAGAAATAATAATTTTTAATGTAATTTATGGGTTCATAATTTCTATTTTTGTAATATTATGTTAGTTTATAGTACACTGGGTTAGATAGCACATCAGATTTATCCTAGACATCAAAGTAAGATTTTTCCTTAATTTTATATAACAAGATGTAAAGCAAAAAATAGTGGACCGTACAATCTCTCGAGGCTTATAAATCAGGCGATGGCGTAAATTAAAATAATAGGCGCGAACCCCCGCCAGGCAAATTGGCGTAAACGCGTTGTAGCCCCCGCGAGTGGCAGCGATCCAAGGCGGTTTGGCTCTCTCTAGGCGGTACGGTGTTTTTTGTCACCACGCTGTTCACGCCTTGGGGCGACAAAAACGTTCCGAGATGAACGAGCTGCACGATAGCTGTAAATAAAAAGCTAGTCCGGATGCTTGATTTTAGAGACATGAATTCTCACTTAATTTTCTTGCACGAAAGGACAGATTCCATGAATAAGATGCCATCCAGTGGGCAACGTAAGGTCTTTTTAAACGAATTTATTAAACGACAATTCCGCGCGGCCAAGTCAAAAAATTATACTCGAACAACGAAATAAATTTCACCGAAACGCAAACTCTCGCGAGTCCATTGTAAAATTTATTCTGGCGGAATCGCCGTCACGATGGGAAAGCAGCGCATCGATTACCCAGGCTATACACCGGCAGATGAATTTCTGCGCGCACGTATGCGAGCCACAGCAGCACGAGTGCGCATCGCGGCCGGGGAAACCTGCGGGCTTTATTTTGCGCGCGCGCGTACGTCTCGGCAAGAAAATAGAGGATGGTCGCGGCCCTCGCATGCAGACGCTATCTGAAATTCCGACCGCTTTGAAATTCAAACCGCCTCGTCGCCTTTTCCCTTTCTCCCGCAGCGTCGATTCCGCCGGCGAATTCTCGGCGACGGCCGCGGAAAAGCGCCTGCTGCCCCCTACTCCCTCACCCACACCCGCAGTCTTATCTACGATAGATGAATGTGCCCGGGCACGTAGAGCCAGGAAAATTGTTGCGGAGTCGATGAGAAAGTTTATATATTTTACTTCGAGTTTATGCAAGAATGTAAGTTAAATTGTTTAATTTAATTTACTCAGACTTTAAATATTGAAATACTTCATGGGTTTTTCGTAATCATTTATACTAATATTTTATTAAGGTACTCAAATAAAAAGACGTGAGTTATTGTACTGTCAGTATTTATTCTCATGAGCAACAGGAAATGAGTAAGATTAAGAATAACCCCCAGCTTCTTGGCGATTCGATTTACGCATATTTTACATATATAATTAAACACTTGTACAATCCAGACTGTCAACAGCAAAAATATTTTTCAAAAGCTTACCCAGTCAAGACGTCGTGTTTGCAGCGATCGCGTACACTTCCCTCCCGCCCTGATAAAACGTCGGATAGAGGTGCGCGAGCCCACTCGTCGCTTACCCGAAAAAAAGCCGCACGGAACCGTCCGCGAATTTAAATGAAGCTTCGGGCGTCGCTCGCGCGCAAAAGGAGCAGGAAAAAGAGTCGGCGTCGCGGGTAAAACGGAAAGCACTCTCGCATCCATCCGAGGCAGCGGGACGCGCGCGCCTTCCGCGTACGCGCTGGGATATATATCCGCTCCTGCTGAATTCCCGAGCTTGAAGGGGGGAGGGAGGACCCTGAGTTTACCTCTTCCGTCGCCCGCACGCCAAAATGTGCCAGGCAGCCTCGCAGTCGTCTCTGTTTGAAGAGGGAATTTCACAGTCGAACGCACTCAATGCAAGACGTACAGTCGGAGGAGGCTCCGTGCCCGACTCCTCTCTTTCTGACTCTCTCACTCCCCTGTCTTTTCCGTCGATTCCGAGTCGCGTTCGGGACCAATTTCGATCGCTTTATGCGCGGCCTCTATCGCGACGGCACGAGTCTTCCATGGACGACGCTACTGTTTTTTTTTCTCCTTTTTTGTTTTAAAGAGATTTTACCGTAGTTGGTGAGAGAATGATCAGGAGTCTTTTGGCAGTTCCCTTTTTTAATTATTAAATCCTTAAATTTTTTTTTTAACTGATATTCGAAAAATCCTATTATAATTTAAGTTATTGCTAAAGGAACTTTTTCGAATTATTAATAATATAAGAGCCCTAATTAATAATTAGCACCAGCTGCCTAAGTGTTTATTTACTTTTTGTTACAGATATTACATTGTCTTGACGAGGAGAAAGTACGCAAGTTATCGATATCAAGGAATTATTATAAAATTTATATTTACTTGATGAGGAAAAAGTACAAAAGTTATCGATATCAAGGAATTATTACAAAATTTATATTTATTTGATGAGGAAAAAGTACGAAAGTTAACGATACGAAGGACTTGTTGTCTGTGGCGAGGAACTACCTGACGGTGAGTCGCTTTTTGTATATGTCAATTCTTTTATACACTTTGCGTACATTAGGCGGTCTTTAGAAAAATTTTAAAGTCGGTAATTTAATGTATTGTAAGATATTATTACGCGTTTTCAACGTCATAATAGTAAACATTCCGTGATATTACTTTAACAAATACATAAAAATTTTGCCATCCACTTAAATCTTGCATTAGTCTTCGGTGTAAATTCCCTTTGTTCCATATTGCAATTAATTAAAGCCACCCAAATCTCAGAAAAGCAAATCGAACTGTGCCGCCAAAGCTGAGCACCGTTCTAACTGTGCCGCCAAAGCTGAGCACCGTTCTAACTGTGCCGCCAAAGCTGAGCACCGTTAAATTCACGACTACGATTTAAAAAATTCTGCCCGTAGATTTGCGTTATGTATCTTACCTTTCATATTGCGTAGACGTATTGATATTATTTTCGACTAAAACAATTTCATAAGTTCAATATCGTTATAATTTCACGCACCTTCCGCCCAGAAACTAGAGTAACTTATTAGTCCGGCTTACAATTTTCTCATTATAATTAAATAGCGTCATTTAAATCGAAACATTCTTTAAAAACCGAGTCGAACTGTGCCGCCATAGCTGAGCACCGTTCTAACTGTGCCGCCAAAGCTGAGCACCGTTTTAAACTGTGCCATCATATAAGTATTTATATATTATTTACATATTCATTATATTATTATATTCTATATTATATTGATATGTCAGATATATACATAGATATGAATTGGTATGAATAATTAGTCATATGGAAACAGATATACGTAGATATTAATAGAAATAATAGAAATGGATATCTTATTTATTTAAAAAAGCTATGGATTGGTGAGATTTACATTTTTTAAATCCATTATTTATATATTCTTTATATTATTATATTATTCTATATTATTTTGATATTTTATAAATGAATTACTCTTAAGTTGTATTCCCGTTTACATAGTCCCCGTAACGTAAACTTCATGTTTATGTGAAATGCGTGCCCAAGCCATTGAACAACCCCCGCCCTCCCCCTAGAAAACCTTAATCCTGGTTCAATTGGAGTTTCAAAACAAAATCTCCCTTTTATTTTTTACTACAACATGTTTCAAATAAATATTTATTTATATCCATTATTTACATATTCATTATATTTATATATTCTATATTATTTTGATGTTTTATAAATTAATTACTTTTAAGTTGTATTCCCCATTTATGTAGTCCCCTTAACATAAACTTTATGATGTTTATGTGAAATGCGTGCCCAATCCATTGAACAACCCCCACCCTGCCTTTACAAAAACCTTAATCCCGATTCAGTTAAAATTCGAAAACAATCTCCCTTTTATTCTTTACTATAACATGTTTCATATAAATATTTATTTATATCCATTATTTACATATTCATTATGTTTATATATTCTATATTATTTTGATGTTTTATACATATTAATTATTTTTAAGTTGTATTCCCCTTTATGTATGAGTCCCCTTAACACAAACTTTATGTTTATGTGAAATGCGTGCCCAATCCATTGAAGAACCCCCACCCTGCCTCTACAAAAACCTTAATCCTGATTCAGTTGGAATTCGAAAACAATCTCCCTTTTATTTTTTACTATAACATATTTCATCTAAATACTTATTTATGTCTATTATTTACATATTCATTATATTTATTTATATCCATTATTTACATATTTATTATATTTATATATTCTATATTATTTTGATGTTTTTTACATATTAATTATTTTTAAGTTGTATTCCCCTTTATGTAGTCCCCTTAACATAAACTTTATGTTTATGTGAAATGCGTGCCCAATCCATTGAACAACCCTCACCCCACCTGTACAAAAACCTTAAGCCTGAGTCAGTTGGAATTCGAAAACAATCTCCCTTTTATTTTTTACTATAACATGTTTCATATAAATATTTATTTATATCCATTATATTTAAATATTCATTATATTTATACATTCTATATTATTTTGATATTTTATAAATTAATTACTCTTAAGTTGTATTCCCCTTTATGTAGTCCCCTTAACATAAACTTCATGTTTATGTGAAATGCGTGCCCCATCCATTGAACAACCCCCACCCTGCCTCTAGAAAACCTTAATCCTGATTCAGTTGGAATTCGAAAACAATCTCCCTTTTATTTTTTACTATAACATATTTCATCTATATATTTATTAGGCACGACCGCTACACGGAAGTGCCTTATATTTTCGCCAGAGCAGAAAAATTCGTGTATGTAAGATTTC
>JAWWEN010000024.1:3243324-3259575 GCA_035582955.1 Sycophila texana
GCAAAATGCGAAGCATTTTGCATCCTTGCATCGCGAAGCGATGCAAGGCGCGAGCCACTGGGGAGCGCGAAGCGATCGCCACGTGGCGAGCCTAGTTTATGTCTATTATTTACATATTCATTATATTTATTTATATCCATTATTTACATATTCATTATATTCTACATTATTTTGAGGTTTTATAAATGAATTACTCTTAATTTGTATTCCCCTTTGCATAGTCCCCGTAACGTACACTGAGAGAAAAGTTTTAACAAAAATTGCAAGTCGTTAAGTAAAAATTACTGAACTGGATGAGAAACGTTATCTTAGACTGACATGTTGAGAGAAATTACTAATCTTTTCAGTAACATTTGCTAAAAATATAGTAAATTTTACCAGACAGTATTGTAATTTTTCCTGTATTTATGGCAAATTTTACTGAAAAGTTTAGTAATTTCTTTCAAAATGTCAGTCTCTAATAGCTTTCTCAAACAGTTTAGTAATTTTTACTAGAAGACTTATAATTTTTACTAAAACATTTCTCTCAATGTAAACTTCATGTTTACGTGAAATCCGGCTCAACCCATGAAGCAACATTATTTTATATATTTAATATAATGCAAATGGTTTTACAATTCACTAGACCGATGCAGGTACAATTAGAGATTCTCGTATATGGCAGATACACATATGGATACCAGTTGATATAAATAATTAGTCATATGGAGACAGATACACGTAGATATTAATAGAAATAAGTAGAAATGGATGTTGTATTTTGTTTAAATAATCTATGGATTGGTGAGATTTACATTTTTATAATCTATGTATTTATGTTTATAATATTTTTTATATATTGATATTATTCTTATATAAATCTATTCTACGAATAATGGATTTATCTATTTTATATAAATCCATTATTTACATATTTTACATAAATCCATTATTTATATACTCTTCATATTTTTATATTGTATTTCCCAGCTACTTTAAGCTCCCATTTCCAGATTTTTATCCCTCCTAACCCTATAAGTTTTGCTGAAAATGCGTCCCCAACCCATTGAATAAAATTCCCAAGGAAATCCCAATCCTGATTCAATTTGCGTTCCAAAACAATTACCCTTGATTTTAACTAAATAGCACTTGAATTAGGAAGCATGTGTATTGATCGATGCTTTCTAGTACAAATGTTACTTAGTTTCCCCTGTTCGACAAAAAAAAACCTCTGATTTACATCAAAATTTACTTTAAAAAACCACGAAGAAGCGTGCACTGTCCAATAAAAGTGCAAAATCCGTATCAGTGCAGCACCGGTGCACGCTTCTCGCGTAAGTCAGCCGCTAAGCAAAGCACAGAGCTAACGCGACGCCGGCGCGTTTCTTGTGTGATTGTGCAGCGGCAGCTGCCACTCAAACTCGGGACTCGGGGTGGCGGGGGGACAGGAGGCGAGTCGTTCGCCTTTTAAGTAGCGGAGAAAAGTATAAAGTCTGGCGGACGCACAAAAGCGCCGCTGCGTGTTTGTCGCGAGCGAGAAGAAAAATTGTAAGGAGACGCGCGCGTGCGCACGCGACAGAGTCAAAGGTGCTCGCGGGAGGATGAAAAAGAAACGTCGCGGAGACACGCGGGAGCGGCGGTGGAGGCAAGAAAGGAGTGAAAAGCGAAAAAGAGACGTCAAGACGCTCGACGAGAGCGTTAAGGGGTTGTTGGTAGTGCCTCTGCCCTTTGCCCGCGGCCTGCTTTTTTTTTTTTTTTTTTTTTTTTTTAAATACGTCGCGGCGCGCGGGCTGAAGGAGCCGCAGAGACGCTTTTTTTTTTTTTTTTTTTTTTTGTAGCGGCAAACGATGCTCAAAGAGGCCCGGCGACAAGGATGCCCTCGCTGTTTTTTTGGCTCGTCGCTCCGGGTGTCTTCGATGAGTATCCCGCGTGGTTTGTTAATTAATATCTGTGATTTTTTAAGCGCTTTACCGAATTGGTCGGTGTACTTTTATCACTTATCGCTCGACAAAATCCGCTTTGATGACAGTTCCAATTTGGTTATTGTTTAATTGCCTTTATTTTCATTCGTTACAATCCGATTAGTTGGAAATGATAAAAAGATCTTATAATTAATAATTTTACAGTGCGTAATTATAACAAATTAATGCGTTGAATATTAGTGTCGGTTATTATAATATCAATGCATTTTTCACATTATAATTATGCAACAATAATTCTAATATCTTGTTATCATCTCCATCACCGTAGGGTTGTAACGAATATCTTTAAGAGTAGTATGGTTTTTGAGAAGTTTCGATCGTTGTTGTTGTCCAGTTTACATCGTCAGAAGAAAGTATTCGGGAATTAGATTTTTAGAAGAAATTATTCAAGAATTACTTAGATTTTTGGAAGAAACTATACAGTGTAAATTAGATGATTAAAAGAAATTATTCAGGAACTAGATTTTTAGAAGAAACTCCTCAGCAATTGGATTTTTAGAAGACACCATGCAATAATTTGATGATTAGAAGAAACAATTCAGGAATTAGATCTTTAGAAGAAATTATAGAGTATAAAGTAGATGATTAGAAGAAATTATTCAAGAATTAGATTTTTAGAAGAAACTCCGCAATAATTAGATTTTTAGAAGACACCATGTAATAATTTGATGATTAGAAGAAACAATTCAGGAATTAGATCTTTAGAAGAAATTATAGAGTAGAAAGTAGATGATCAGAATAAATTATTCAGGAATTAGATTTTTAGAAGAAACTCCGCAGTAATTAGATTTTTAGAAGACACTATGCAATCATTTGATAATTGGAAGAAACAATTCAGGAATCTTGGAAGAAATAAGATGTCACAGTTTTTGAGCAACGTGTTTAGGCACAAAAGTGGTCTGATCCTAAAACACTATTCTTAACATGATTTTTGCTTCAAGATAAGAAGTTGCTCACACACTTTTAATGCAGCCGTACCTCACTACAAGTACGACGGTCTCCAGCCCGTTGAATGCAGAGAGGAGGTGTATTTTGCATTATCGTGTTCATTTTTTTACCTAACTATTTTCAAAATCTTTCTTTAAATTTTTTACGATCCTACCCTGATAGGCTAAATGTTGAAAAAATCTTTTAATTACTTGTAGTTTACTATCTATAACAAATTAATACGTTCAACATTTGTATTAATTTGTTATAGTATCAACAAATTGAGCAAGAATAATTTTAATATTTTTTCATAATTTCTACTACGGTAAGGGACATAAAGAATTAATTACATTTAGAAGATTTTTGAAAATTAATGTTGAGTACAATTTTTTCACAATGTAAAAAAAAGTTCATTGAATTGTGTCGCCAAGAGCTAATCACCGTCACGAAAATTTATCTATCGCGAAAATGTCGGCTAGTGTACCCCTACGTATCATTAAATTTTAATCCGTTACATTTTATTAAATTTAAATAATTTGAGTATTCTATTTTTATCCTCTAATCTTGATACTGTTGTTACCAGTGACTAAACAACCCTTTCGTTATAGATAAAATTATCTTACTCCGAACGGCTTAAGCGCCAGTGCCTTACGCACTGTAACACGAAACATAACACGTGTAAGACAGAGGGGAGCGTAGATCGAAGCGAAAGCGTTTACACAAAGTCTCGGAAACGCAATTTGTCGAGCGATCGATCATTGGACCGCGGAAACGCGCCGTAAGCGCTTCTCTGGGCGTCGCACGATGGAGAGGCAGGAAGGAAGCGCGCGAGTAGCGAGGCGAAGACGCGGGGAAACGAGTCGCTCGGCCGTATAGGCGAGCTCCTCGCCCCCATCGAGCCGAGATTCGATGAGCTAACATCAACTTATAACGCTGCACACATCACCAGTGGACCTGCACTCGGTCAAATAACTCGCGAATTTTTAGGACAACCTCGCCCTGCTGTATTGCAAAGTAGATAATTTTTTTACATACCCTCGCCAAAAGTGCCTATTTTTATCTCGGCGCAGGAATGAAAAATTGGCAATTTCGGCGTGGGTATGTAAAAAAATCGTGTATCCACTACGGAAAAAAAGAAAGAATGCCTCGCCTTCGGCTCGGGTGACAATTTCCATGTGATTTGGGACCGTTCTTTCTTTATTTCCCTAGTAGCATAATATACTATTTTTCTTTTTTTCTTTTTGCAATTTTTTTCTAGTTCAGGTTCTGATAAAACGCACTACGACCAAGACGTTACTGTTCTGACGCAATGACTGGAATTAAATGAACACTTTTTGTTCACTGATATCAGAATCACTTTGCATTGTATCTTCTAAGCTACTGGCCAAGATAATTTACGGAAGGTGCTACGTAGCCTTTCTTTTCTCGTGATCCCTGGAAGCACCGAAGCTTTATCGGACACTTGACTAAATGTACACGGTTTGCCGTAAATAACACCCACGCGGAGAAAAATAAAGGTCCGGGGAAATCTCGCTCGCGATCCTCGGCCGATACGTTCCGCGACCCTAGAAATTCGTCTCGCTGATACATCGCTCATTGGTTTCTCAGCACGCACCCACGACTCCCTCCTCGCGGAGCTTTATCCTAATTACGATCTCTCAAAGTCAAGGGTCTCGACCGTACAGCGGCGCCTCCCTCTCGGCGCGACAAACGGCGGCTCTCGGAGCAAGAGAAGGAAGGCGAAAAAAAAAGGCGAAAGTATTATAAGGAAGAGGAGGGGCAGAAGGAGGCTGGTAGGGGGCTGGAGGCGAGAAGGCGGCGGTCATGGAAAGGGCGCATAAGAGAATGGAAATCAATACGTGAAGTGAGCAGCGGCAGCTAGTTCCTCGCGGCGGAGGGTGGCGACGCTCTTTATAGAAAGCCTCGAAAGACGATGTCGTCGTCGTCGACGTCTACTCATCCTCGGGGCCGGGCGTGCGCGCGCGCGCGCCGGGAAACTGAGGCTAAGTGCCGCAGACCCCGAGGAGCACCGGCAGAGCGAGAGGGAGAGCGATAGAACCATTCAAGACTAATGGGGTTAAACGCCTTAGCCTAGACGCGTACGGCAATCTGCTCGCCTCAGGTCGTTTCTCTCGCCTTCGCCCACCCTCGCGCGCGCGACGCGCTCACCCCGGCAGGGAGAGAGAACCTTATTCCTGAGATGGGAGATGCCGAAGCGCGGCGCTATATCATTCGCCGGGCTTGATCTTCCGATCGACCGTCCCGGAGATGGCCAGGGGGCGCGCTTCTTTTGCTACCGTGAATATTTCTCAAGTTTCGAGAGCACAACTTTTAAGTTGCGGCTAAGTTACTGCGACGCGAGATTTTCTCCTCTGGAGTTTACTTTTTTTTTTATGTACCGACTTTAACTTGCGTGAATCTGCAGATATGTCTGAGCAAATTGTCTATTTTATTAATTTTTTCATATCGCAGGAAGATTATAATTATTGGAGAAAATTTGTGTCCATTGTAAGTGAAACCGTTTTTCTTTTAAAATGTTTTATTTTAAAGTTAATCTTGATCCAATCATTGAACATGTTTCAGTTATTCAAGGCGGCGGCCTCTCGCGATACGGCCGAGTTTCATTTTTAATTAGGGAATTTCTCGGGGACACGCGTCAACTTTTTCCTCAGCTCGTGCTCGGCCCGCGACGAAAAAAAAAAGAAGAAAACGCGAGTCGCGAGGAACTTGGGGGATCGGGCGAGGAGAGGAAAAAAAAGAGGAGCGAAGAGATAACGAAGAGCGGAGAAGGAGTGCGGGACCGGAATGCTCCGGCTCTCGTCCACCTCGAGAAGTTTTCTCGCCCGCGACCGGAGGAATTCGGCGCGATCACTGCTGAGTCGGGCGTGGCGCACTCCCTTAACTTTTGCGCTCTTACCCCTGCCGGATAATCGAGAAATAACGACGGGGCGATGACCGTTCTTATATACGTCTGCGGAATTCTTTCTTCGGCGCTTTAAAGTTTCATATTTTACGCCACGCGTTTCGCGACTATTTTTTTAAACAGTGATTTAAATATTGTCTGGTGATTGATATGAGTGCTTGTCGAAGGAAAATCCACGTATATTTTTTATTCCTACGGAGTAATTTTTTATTTGCTCGGGGAAATATGTCACGTAAGCGTCGACGTTGAAAAAATGAGGACGATAAGTCAAAGGAGAGATCGGGGAGGATGAATGGGCCGAAGAAATATGAAAATGCTGTGATTTACTTAAGCGCCTATAACTCACCCTTGTGTGCCATGTCGTCAGCGGTGACGGAGGCCAGGAGGCCGGTGGCGCCCGGCCATGGAGCGACCGCAGCGCCGAGCTGCTGCGACGGCAGAATCTTCGGGCCTTTCTACACTTCCGGTCACTGGAACAGACGATACAGTTTTTTTTTTTAATTATTCGACATTCAGTTTTTCTTTTATACGAAGTTTCGTTACAATTCGAATTCTTTATTACAATCAAATTATAATTGCAGTGAAAATGAATGTGTTTGTATAGTAAATTAAACTGCACACAACACGTTGAACGTGAAATCACAATGTCACTTAAAATTCTCTATTTTTTACGATCGAGCGAGTTTGGTTTTTCCTTAGTACTTTTTCGCTACTCTTCAGACTTTCGCACGTCAACTTCCGTGCATCGTTTTTTTCCTACTGAAAATCGCAGCAAGCGAGCTTATCGCCATTGTCAGACACACACCTGTGTCAATGGCGTCGCAGCTGCCTTTATTCACCTTAAAAGCTATTCCTGACGTAATATCCTTTTTTTTCTATCACGCGCATACGCAATCGTGCAATCATACTCGCAGAATTTTCCGAAGCGTCTTCATCACCTTTGGAAGAATTTGGCGAGTCATGCCTTTTTGTAAATTTTAAATTCCAATACCGAAAGTGCGAAAAGATGCTACCCGCGTTCAAGGTTTCCTTTTGCATCTGGACAAATTTCAGTTAGAACAAATAAGATCATCAGGCTGATCTGTTTATAAATTAAATGTTTGTTTAAGTGATGTTTGTCGAGACAAAGTTATATATGTCTGCGAACGATAAAAAATTTGGTAATTTTTTATAAGCGCTACACATTTGAATACCAACGGAATCGTTTGCATTGTCAACTAAGGAATTAAAATTAATGCAATTCAGTTTTTTCTTTATTTTCAGTTTTCACTTTTTTACTTCAATTAGATGATCACTGGTTAATCGCTTTATCAGAATAAAATCTGGTGATTATTAGCTTGGAATTTGTCAGTCAATATTGAATCGACAGCATAGGAAAACCATCATACCATGGGAGATTTTATTTAAAAAAAAAACAAACAAACAAACAAAAATGAGTAACAATTACACAGAGACGTGTGACACCCTCGGAGAAGAATCACAGTGTTTCAGAGCGCATCAGTGGAGGAGAAAGGAACGTATAAGCGCACGGAGCCGTCGTTCCGCATCCGACGGCTATGGAAGCTTACTAAGTGCGATAATTAGTGCCTCAGTTGGGGAACGAGCGAGCGAGTTACGTGCCGCACGCGCCGTAAACGCGCGTATCCGCTTTTTTCTCCCATACCATCCTTCCGGCCTGCGAAATTTTCGTTCAGTCAGGGGCTAATTTCATTGGCGTGTGTATGCACGCCTTCTTTTCCCTTTTTGTTACCCTACCGTAAGTTTAATTTGGAAAGCTGGTTTACTGAAGCGACATTAACTGCATCATTATAGAGACCGGAGAAGCGCACAGCTCAATCGTTATTGCTTATCTTTTTGTTTCGTTAAAAAGGAACTATTCAAATAGCGATCGAGCAATACACATTTAAAAAAGAATGGGATAAATGAAGAAGATTGACGAGTGCGTGACGATTATGATCAAAGAAATCCTATCTTACACTGAGGAAGAGCAATAGGAACCAAATTTGAACCAAATCCGCGGAGTCGCAGTAAACTCACGGTAATCCAAGGGAAGATTTGGAGAAGAAGGGAAGCAGTACGTGTAAAGGAACGATCACGCAAGGGTGCCGATGGAAAAGAGGATTCGAGGAGCGCAGCAAAGAAACGACATGGGGATGTGGAAGGAGATGCGACGTCACCGCTGCTAAGAGACGCGCCACAGACGCATATTGCGCAAGAAGGATTACCACGGATTATGCCAGACTGAGCATGAACTGGATCCGAGTGGTGAATCGTCGTGTTGACGATTTATTTAGAATTCGAGACGAAATTAAATTTTGTTTGGACTGTCTTTAGTTTACGTTATTTTTGATGGATAAAACCAGCTATTGTTTCATATTTTGAAACTGCACTAAGTTATTTTTATTATAAGTAATATTTTTGGGTGAAATCTCGTAAAAATTACACTTTTTGAAATGAAATATTTCCGGTAAAAATATGTACAATATGTTGTAAACGGCCGTGTGCAATATTATTACAAGGAAATTTTCTCTGTGTTTTTAATCTACTTAATAACTTTAAGAATTTAATATGCATTCTACTCCCATTTGATTATTTCTCTTCAACAAATATTATTTAGTTTTTCATGAAATAAAAAAATATGATCTTTCCATCTAATTAACTTAAATAAATTTAACCGGGGGAAAATATCCTTGAAAGCGAAGGCGCAAAATTACAAAATAGTTATGATCAAACGCTCAACTTTCGCACGCAAAATAATTAGACACGCTATTTTAAACAAAAATAAACATAAGGATACTTGCTTTTAAATAGCCGTGCAACAAAAATATTTATAAATTCGTCGCGCGTACACCGATAAAATATCGTTGGGTACGTTTTTTCTCTCCTTATCCCACATCATAGGACATGCACCCACACCGCCCACCCGCGAGTTTAACCAAGTCGATTCGCATCGGCTCGCGGTCCGATTAACGCGGCGCACCGAGCGACCGTCAATCCGTCTCCCTCGATCCTTACTCAACGGAGTCTCGCGTCTTTCTCCTCGTCTCGATCGATCTTTCACTTTTTTTTTCTCCTCTTTTTCACTCGTCCCGGCTTCTTTTGCTCGCGTCTCCAAGAGCCGAGACGAAAGGAAAATCGACGGAGTTGTGATACAAGTCGACCGGCTAAGAGGCTAATTGAACGGAAACGGGCACTGATGCGTTTTATGTAATTTGAATGCTTCTTTTTCTGCGGAATTTACAAACTGTCCCGATAACAGTTAATAATTCAAGGAGCAAAGGCTCATTTTAATTTTTAAAAGAAATAGCTATTTTGCGGCAATGGCTTCTAATTAATTATAACACTATCTCAAGATAAAATTGAAAGTTACGTCTACAGAAATGTTTAGAAAATTATTTAAGTCAGTACGGTAGTACCGCGAAGTATTTTTGAAACGAAGCAAGCGAAAGTTAAAGAGCGCCACTAGAGTGAAAAAAAAGGAAGGATCGATCGGCTTGATGGTGCGCTCGATTTCTCGGTCTTTGTCGCGTCGCGCCACCGCGAAAAAATCGAGGGCGTCTCGCGCGGCAACCGCGAGCGTCAAAGGGTAACGGGCAAAACAAACGGGCGGCCACTCGATATCCCGCGCGCGACTTGGAGGGCTCGTTTGATATTTTTCGCCGACATCAAAGCAGTTGGAGGCGTTCGCGCGATTAGGAAGGGTTCGCGCGCACCTGAAAAAAAAAAGAGAAATATCGCCTTCTCGGCGCGCGGAACTTATATTAATTAGGCTGGAGGGTCGGGCTATACCATTATGCCGTTGCTGAGCAGGCCCAGTAATTATGCCGCTCGCGAGTTCCGACGCGGCCGAGTTATACTTATGGCTGGGTAAGGTTTGCAATAGTATAGGCGTCTGCTCAACTATTTTTTTTCTCTTTTGAGATCGTTTATAGAAGGTATTGCGAAGTAAATGCTAAAGTATTTTGGGTGTCTATATTTTCATACGATCATTAAATTTTTGGTGTTTATATTTTCATGCGATCATTAAATTTTGGAGTAGTTTGCAATTTTTCAATAAAAATTTGTGAAGAAACAGTCATTCTAAATATGACTATTTTTATATGTTCTATTAGTTAAATTTTTACTTTTATTGTGAATATTTAAATAAATAATTGATAAAGGCTTACTCTTATTTCCTGCAATTTTTTTTTTAAATTTCTGTTGTTAAAGCTCACGCGATTGTTTCGTTATTCAACCACCCATACAATTTTTACAAAAAAGCTTAATTATTAAATTAGGTTTTATTTACTTACATGCAAATTCTTTATCGTAAAGAGATTGCTTCATAATACCATAAAACTCAGGAGCTGTGTACTAAATTTTACACTCGACATATTCTCTGAAGTCGCATTATAACAGATAATTTCTTCTTTAATCCATAAATTACGGTACAATAAAGCTACAAAACAATCTTCTTTCACGAAAAAAAAAATTCTCAAATCTTAATAATTCTATTCTATAGAACAAATCATACATCCTCGAACAATCGCCGACAATGGCTCAGTTCCCTTCTGTCGGCGGTGCAAGAAAGCGCGATTTCGCTCCGTCGCAACGCGGCAGCGCACAAAAGCTCGCCGTCGCTTCGTTCGCTCGGCAACTTATACCCCCGCGCGGATCTCTCACAATGAAAGGAAAAAAAAAAGCAGCAGCTACGCACGAAACGACGCGGGGGCATTAATGCGCCTCGCGAGCGGGTGCCGTCGCCGCGGGATGTCCACACTTGTGCACCCGGGGTCCGCTGTGCGCGTTTCAAGCATCCCACGGCTCGCGCGCTCGCGACTAATTACGAGCGAATAATGCCCTCGGGGGTGGAGGTGGATCGCGCGACGACGACGACGGAGGATGAATCGCGCGGCATTGATGCTTTTCCAAGCCTTTGTCAGTAAAGTGGAGTCGATGCGAGGATTTCGCGCTGCTTTCACACCAATCTGTACATTTCTATCGTGCGAATGCTACTCTTTAGCGGATGAATTAATACGGTTTGCCGACGCTTTTGGTTTTAGTGAGTCTCGATTGTACTTTTGAGGAAAATTTTCCATTTTTGTTGCGTTTTGTTTTGCACTTACAGTTGGTTGACTTTCTTCCTTTTTACAGTCGGTTAAGCAAGAGAACGATTAAATGAGCAACGGCGTATAAAATTTTTATAAATAATTTTTATACTGTAAATATATCAAAGTTTTATCATGTAGGATAATGCTATTTAACGAATCGAGTTATTTAAAGTAAAAAGTCATAAAGCAGCTTATATCGACGCCCCGTACGAAGACTAGCACAACTCAGAATTTTAAATGGGGAATTAACATGGGCAAGAGCTGGGTTGTGCTAGTCTTCGTACGGGGCGCCGATATATACAAGCCGATGTTGACTGTAAATAAAATTAACTGAAATTCTTATTTGAAATTTTTTGTAATTAAATAAAATTTACTTTTTTCATCGGTATGATACTTGGAGAAAATTTTCACCGGTATGTTACTCGGTGAAAAAGCATTGGCTTTTTCAACGAAAAAACATGTTCAAACTGCATGTGTTGCTAGTTGACTTACTATTTTTTTTTAGCACTCAAATGTGTAAATTTAAATGTCATACTTGATACAAAATTAATTTTATCAAAAAAATGGATTTAATCCCCGAGTAAGAAGAGTATCGCAGAAAAGCACGTGGACTTACCAAGATCCGCCGTCGGGCGCCGTTCGCGCGCTCCTCCCCCCGCTGTCCAGTGGAGGGCCGCCAATCGCTTCGCGTGGATATTCGCGCCTCGTCCTCGCTCTCTCCGAGTCCTCTCGACGGCAAGCACTAAAAGTCACGCTCTCCCGCCTCGAGAGCACCGTCACACGCGCTCCTCGCAAAAGTCCCCGGACTCTCAGTGTATATATTCCTCGTCGTGACACTCGGTCCCCTGCAACGACGCGATCCTCCCCCTGTACAACTTCAATATTGCACTCTTGTAACTTTTGCACCGACGCCGGGAGGTCAAGTGCCACGCTACCTCATCCTCGGGCCAGAGGAAAGGTGCCGACAGATAGAGATCGGAGGAAAAATAGGGGAGAGACAGGCAGAGTGACAGATAAGAGAAGAGGGAGGAAAGTGCACGCAGCAAGTCGCGTGGCTGTCGATTAAAGGCGCGCGCGATGCGCTCTCGCACGCAAGCAGATCGACAGCGGCGACTTGACTAAGGGCTAGCCCGGCAGGCCGAGCGAGCGCGACTCGGCGGTTCGGAGGGGGGAGGCAGGGTGGAGAGCGCGAGCAGGACGGCGAGAGCGAGGGCCGGCCCCGGGAGCCGAGGTGGGAGCGTCGTCGTAGCCAATGGGCGAACCGAGTGCGCGCGCAGGACCGACGGCGGAGGGGCCGCATCCTGGCCTCATCGATTCTGAATGGGCGAGATGCTCAGCGGCGCGGAAGGCACATTGGAGGGCGCCACGCAGGGGGGTGGGGTGTGCGCCGGCAGCGTACCGTACGGCGCATGCGTCCGGGAGGCCGAGGGGTGCAGGCTCACCCGAGCTGCGAGAGATACCGCCGCTGATAGTAAGCCGAGAGACGGGGATGACGGAGGTGAAGTTTTGCGCTACGCGAGCGGAGAAGCGCGATGCATGAGGATGCCTTTTTACTTTATGCGATTTCAGATAGGCGAGAAGGAAAGGCTTGGATAGAGCGAGGTCTATTTATTATACATAAAAAATTGCATTTTTATATTTTTATTATGATAAGGTAGTACAAAATGATTTTGAAGATATGTTTTTTGTATAAATTAGAAGAGTGGTAGACGTTAAAATGAATGTTGATCATACGCGACTGTTTAGAATAGATTTTATCATTACTTTTTTTATAAAATTTCACCTTGTATGTTTAGCTGCAATTTTAGAACCCGTGAATCAGTTAATGATGGTCGATGACGTATTAAACTAAATATGAATACATAAATTATTCAAATTACTTATTAATCCGATTCATCTTAAAGGCAAAAAATTTGATTACAAATACAATATTTAGAAATACATTCTATAGGATATATAGGTTGCATATAACAATTTAATAAATTACTTAATTCACGATAAATAAACATAATCTGCGTTATACTACTTTAATATTTATGGGGTATCAAGTAATAAGTATGCTACTGTAATTTATTTAAACTTGAAATATACTATTTATAGGCAGCAAACTTATTTAAAGGAAAAACAAATTTGTCACAGGTCTTGATAAAAGAAATTTATATTTTAATATTCCGTTAAATTAAAAATATAGCTTTTAACTCTTTGTAAGATACTTGATATTGATAAAAATTTATTTTAGAGAACATTTGCGTCAATGACTCTTATAATAGAATATTCTCCCATACATTTTTATGACGAACAACTGCAATTAGCGTCATTAGTTTATTTATAATCCGCTGTTAATACCGCACTTTTATTTTATTTTAAAAAAAAATATTAGTTTTTATAGCTTTAATTATTTCATTATTAATGCTATATAGTTCAGCTAATATTTTAACAAAATATAAATATTGTAAATAAATAAATTGTGAATATCAAAAAGTATAGATTATCGTATAGGTAAAAAAATAATTTTTTTTTTTAGAAATTGTTTTTATTGTTAACTAGCTAAATTTAGTGTCGATGCACTTTACTATAATACTATCGATGTATAACTCAGAATTTTTTATAATTCCTTAAAATAAATATTTTCATTTCGATGAAGTCGTAAAAGAAAAGTCAAAGGCGAGAAATAACTGCAAGTAGTACAGCCACAGTGATATAAAAGCTGCGCTCAAAAGATGCGTTTTATAATTCCTTAAAATAAATATTTTCATTTCGATGAAGACGTAAAAGAAAAGTCAAAGGCGAAAAATAACTATAAGTAGTACAGCCACAGTGATATTAAAAGTTGCGCTTAAAAGATGCGTTACGAAAAGACGAAAAGGGAGAATGTTAAGAGGTACGTCTAAACGTGAATGTGGTGCGCGGGGGTAGATTTTCGCAACTCTCGGAGAAGTAGAGAGTAAGCAACAAAAAAATGTATACAGAGGGAAGGAGGGTGCAGGAATCCAGTGGCGGCCGCGCCTCACACGAAAGTCGGCCGAGCGCGTCTCTGGAGGAAATTAAAATATAATTGGCGTTTGTCCCCCTTTGTGCAAGCCAGTATCTAGTCACGCGTACACACCCGGATGTTATGAACGCTACGTCGAACTCGCGGCCGATTGCACCTACGCAACTCCCTCATACACGCTGAATATTACAAACATTTTTTTCTTTCTCATTTACTGGGTAATTTCGTTACATTGCTCGTTGATCGATTACGTAATCTTATACTAGAACTTGTTTTTGTTGTTGTTTAAAACTGTTATTGTCACATTTTTTTTATTTTTTGTTTTATTCATTTCAAGTCAAAATCTGATTCTTGAACTGTTGAGTGTTGGATTTGATTTAAGAGACCCGTAATTATTTTAAGAAAAAATGTACCATAAAATATTTTATTATAAAGAAGTAATCGAAGGGCATAAATAAGTTTTCAATTAATTTTTATTAGGAAACATTTATTCCGTTATTTACAATAGATTAAATTTTCTCCGTTAGGGGATTATTTTTTAAATTTTCAGCTGCATCATCATATCGTCCAGGCGTTTCCTCAAATCTCCGGGTCGCTCATTGTTCCCTATAAACGTCGCTTTGTCTCTTTCTTATCGTCGCACCCTTCGACAAGAAGCAATAGGGGCTATTCACAAAGGCGGTAAAAAAATTTACCCAGTAACTTGCTTAGAAGAACGACTCGTCAAATCCTGGAGCAAATAATATATTTAGCGCACTCTACTACATAAATTTTGCATTCAAAATTTGTAGAAATTTATATCAATCAGTATGCTATTTTGTTTATGGTTGGTTGATTTTTTTTAAATCATCACACCGTTATAATTATGCTATTTTTGTTCTTGCATGGAAATCATCAACGAATTTGCATAGGTAAAAATACAAATTGATATTCTGTAAAAAGTAAAATTTCTTTCCAGAATAAAAAGAAAGTTTTCATTCTTTTCAAGTGCAGCATAAGTATATTCACCGAGGGAAATGGTATGCGCAGTTATAACAAGAGAAGTCCGAGAGCAGGCGCGTGCCGCTCATGGGCCAAAGTGCCGGCGTACATTGCGCGGACAAGTGTGCCTGACCCGCGCCAAATGCTCGTTCGCGCTCGTTACGCACTCAAGAAGTCACTTATCCGCTGGCTCGCTCTCCTTCCGTTTCGGAGGTCGATATACATCTATCGCTCAGCCGCAGTGGAGCAAAGAGGCGTGTAACTGTACTTAAAATGCAGTTTGCTATATCAATATTTATAGCATTTACTATTTTAATGTATTGTGTGCATAAAACAATATTACTTCGAAGATCGTCATTGTTACATTGATAACAATATTAAGTAAACTGAAATCTTTGAAAAACAATAAAATAACTCTTGCAAAACAATAAAAAAAATAAAAAAAAAAAATACTTGATTAGAGCGGAAATCTCCCACATCAAGAAGTTTCATTTCACTATTTGAAGTTTAGACAGTATATTAACAGACTCCAAATATATCAAAGCCAAATCACGTGAACCAAACGTGAATCCAATCAAACAATTAATGAAAAAAAAAAAAAAGAAAATTCTTTTGACTTGATGAAATAAACAAATATTCCGTCCGATCAACATCATCGAAAACGGGAACTTTGAAAATCAATCGGTCGCTTTGAATCCGCAAAATTCGGACATGCAGCCCGTCGGCGCAGTCTGGCGAAATTTCAGTCGGGCGCGCGTGCAAATGACAGAGCGCCCAAGGCGTGCTCGCAGCGAGCGAATGCGTGCGCACGCAGAGCCGTTCAACCCCGCTTAAATGTGAAACGGGCTTAAACGGGGGAGATCCATGGCTGTGGAAGTAACGTGCTTCGATTTTGCGTTAGCTCAGCTACGCGTAAATCCAGCCAAGGTCAAGTCGTTTCTTCGCGAGCGTAAAACGGCTCCCTCCCCGTCGCGCCCGGGTTTTTGCCGCGGCGACGCTGTAGCGTTATATACCCCACCCCCGCCCCACCCTCCTGGCTTTTTCAAACCGAGGGAAAGTTTGCGAGTACGCGATCTGAGTTCGGAGTCTTCTCACTTTATACTTGAGAGATAACAGTTTTGGAAAAGTGAAGAAAATGGCTTTTATCAAGTTGCAAGTTTGACTACTCAGAACTAAGTGAGTACATTCGATGTGATCAGAAGTTACGAGGAAATGAAAAGAAGTGACCCCATGTTGGGTTCTTATTTATGTTATTTTTATGAAAAGATTAAGAGACAAATTAATTATAATTTTTTTTAATGAACACTGAGAGAAATGTCTAGTAAAAATTACTATGCTGTATACACGGAGAGAATGAGTAAGTAAAAATTGCCAACC
>JAWWEN010000024.1:3261426-3274560 GCA_035582955.1 Sycophila texana
ATCGGGAGTGCGGTGATGCCAGGTGGAAAAGGTCCGTCCCCCCACGTGGTCGAATCGAGTGCAGTGTACAGTATCGCGGACGGGAGTGCAGTGTAAAATCGCTCGTATGTTTGAAGATTCCGCGATCGGGAGTGCGGTGATGCCAGGTGGAAAAGGTCCGTCCCCCCACGTGGCCGAAACGAGTGCAGTGTGCAGTATCGCGGACGGAAGTGCAGTGTAAAATCGCTTGTGTGCCTGAAAATTCCGCGATCGGGAGTGCGGTGATGCCAGGTGGAAAAGGTCCGTCCCCCCACGTGGTCGAATCGAGTGCAGTGTACAGTATCGCAGACGGGAGTGCAGTGTAAATTCGCTCGTGTGCCAGATGGAAAGTGTCACGTGGTCCCTTATGATTTTTTCCATACTTCAATTGAAAATAGAATAAATAAGGCCCCATTATTATTTATTCTATTTTTACTTTGAAAACCCTTAACAATTATCCCATTTAATGCATCGAAGAAAGTCCTATACTTGAATGATATCGGCATTTTATTTACCGCCCAACCTTTTGAATATTATTGATTTTTAAACTTTTTAATCATTTTATATTTATTTTACAAATTCGGTCTTGTCTAAGACTGAATATGTGGATACGATAGAGCAAGCCAACAAATTCGATTATCTGTGGATTTTTGTCTATTTTTTTTTTAATGCGTTTTCTTTCACTACTTTAGTTGGACTTACGATCATTTTTTTGGTTTGCAATTCATGCATTTGTGACTCTTAAACGAAGTTGCCATAAATTGCAGCGCGTTCTCTTGTTGCCTATTTTATTTTTATAGCTTTTATATATTCCCTTTCTTAAGTAGTCCGTGCAAGTGAAGGCACGTCCCTAAAATTTGTTCCCTAATCCGGGGAGGCGAGACCGTGGAAACTTTTTTTTATCCTATTTAAGGAAAGGAGTCTCCACGAGTCACATTTCGTTTCGGGGAGGCGCCTCACGTAGTAGGAGCGTTGGAGGAGCTCCACTACCCCCCCCCCTCCTCCTCAAATGCCCTTATTTATTATATTTATACAAGCCAACATCTAACACTAGAAATAAATTTTTTATTAATAAAATTATATTTTAGTATGTATAAGGGAGTAAAAGTAAAGAATGGCGTAGAGCACATGAAATTAACCTATTTTTTTGTCCAGCGAGGGCGAAAATACAATTTTTTCGAACAGGCATTGGGTGAAAAAGTGGTATTTTAGTCCCGCTAGGTAAAAAAAAAAAATAAAATAAAATACTTTTGCTATTAAACCAGTGATTAAAAAATACTTCACCTTATTGTGGTATATTTTTTTTTGTATTGACGAATTAAAAAGCAGATCGGTTATTAAAGAATTTTCAATTTTTTTCAATTTGGAGAACATCATTTTGTAATGTAATTTTAGTTACACATGCGTTTTGCAGTAATCTTTATACCTATAATATTTCCCAAATTAAAAAATTATTAAAAAATTTACATGAAAGAAGGGCGACTCTGGATAATTAACTCGATTGGGTAACCAACTTTTTAACATGCTTTTTTCATAAGGCTACTATACAGTTAGACGTTAAGAAGTGTTAATAATAAGTAACGCGTATCAATGTGAATAATAGATTACCGTAATGGTTTCTATTATTAAGATGAAGATTAATTATAATTTATTTATATTAAGTATAATATATAAATTGAAATATCGTGAATAAAAGTGTGGGGTAAAAATTGCGCTTCATATAACTTGGACAAAATGACAAAAGGAATTGAAGGAGACATATGATAAGCAAAAAAGAAAGCGATAACCTCGTGCTTTCGCCGTTTTTTGTGGGTCGGTTTCATCGTACACTTATTTTGGACCATCACAAGTGAGGGTGTCCGTGATTTCTTCCCTTTGCCGACTATTTATTTTCCTTATTTTCCGCTTTCTTTTTCCCTTCTCCCTTTCTTTCTCACTTGCGAGCTTCCCCCCCCCCCCCCTACTCTCCCTCCGATACGTTTACTTGGTCTAGCCACGACTTGGAAGTAGAAATTTATAAGCCATAGACAGTTTGCGGGCGGAGAACAACGATAACGCGTAATAACTGATGACAGTTCATAAAATGTACGATTTTTCAGATTTATTTGCTTCTCATCTCTCATTTTCTTACACAATTTAGAAAGTTAAATCTTTCTATATGTTGCTTTAAAATAAAATAAAAAAGTATTAGTCAGACTGACAACATCTTCACCAAAGAAAATAAAATAAATGCAATCTCTCAATAGTTTGAAAATATTATTAAAGTCTTAGGTCTTATTCTTTATTCAAAACGCAGATTTAGTTGAGTTTTTTTAAATATAAAAAATAGTATACATATCATACAGTACGCGTACACCTGTTAAAAGGAGTAGCTAGAGTACTAGCCATTAAGGACTCACGCTACGTCATAATCCATAAAGGGCGTAAGTGGCACTCGAGCTGTGGCAGATAAAAAAAAATAGCGAGCAATAAAAGCGACGCATCCCGCGCACCTGTGCGGGGGCATTCGCCGCGATAAAGGAAGCGCGGGGCGCGTTGCGTTTATGGGCCGGAGGTCGGGCGATAAACAGCCCCGTAAAGTAAATGGCCAAGAGGGAGTGGGAGCCGATCGAGTTGCTTGCGTCACCGATGGTCCCGTCTTAGGCATCGCTTATCGCCGTCGCGCGAGAACGCACTCGCGCGACTCGCTTATACCCCCGTGCCTTTTATCGTGTCGTGCCGCGGCGAACTGTGCACGATCATAAATATCGCTTGTCTTCATTTTTTCCATTTTTTTCCGTTTTCTCTTTTTGCTTGATTGTTTTTTTTTCTTTTTATGGAGTGGTTCTGTGGTTGAGTCGCATGATGACTGTGAAATATGTAAAAGGTATGGGAGCGGTGTTAAGGAGGTGTTGGTAATAATAATTGTTGCGAGGCATGTGCGAACGGATTAAAAAAAAAATTGATTGTAAATGAAGTAATTTAATTTGAAAGATTAGAAGTTATTTTTTAACCTTGATTTTAGTTATATGAAACAATGCCTGTGTTGTGATATTATACATTTAGATAAATGCAACTTTAGTTTTTTTTTTTTACGAAAAAAAAACTTTTTATAAAAATTGAGATCTTTTGGATCTTTTGCATACAAAAATGAAAATTTAACTTCAATAGAGAAGAAGAAAAAAACTCAAGCAACTTCAAAATGTCATTAGAACAGAAGATACAATGACATAGTCGGCAAATAGCAAAAATGGAGGGAATATGAAAGAATTAAAAAATGGGAGAAAAACGAAAGAAAAAAATACTACAATGATTCTGTCGTTATCGAGTCTCCCCACAAGTTGTACTACCGTGATCCGATCTGTAAAACGGCGCAGCAATTTTTTTCAGCCGCAAAATCCCTCGAACGAACGTGCGCACATATTTTCCATTTGCCACGCCTTGAGCCTCCCTCTGAATTTATTAAAAGCAACGGACCATACCGCACGCTTTGACCCCCTCTAGTACTCCCAAATACATAAACGTATAATACGATGCTGACCTTTTCAATATTACATTTCATTAATCGGATAAAACGTGAAATTTCAGGGTGCTTTTATTACTTAATTTTGCATCGATTAAATTAACTCTAAAACTTTAGGCAAAACAAATTTAGTACCGAAGTAATAAGAATTAAATACAATTCGCAAAATGGTCGAATAAAAATATAAACAGTTTATAAATATTTAATTGTTTTCACTCCAGTACATGAGACACCATTATTTATTAAACGTAAGACAATATTTTCTAAATGTCGTAATTGCATTAAAAGAAGTACTAAAAATAATTGCCACCGCCTGTTCCCTCATCACCGAATCGATATTAATTTACTTCCTTTCCTCGGGCAAAAGGCAAATAACTCCGGCAAAGTCAGCCAAGCTGCGCATCGAAGCCCCGGCGCTCAGAAAATTAGCGAGCACATCCGCGTCTCTTGCAACAACAGCCTCCGTCGCGAAACGCTGGTAAAAACATCGGAAGCAACCCTGTTGGATCCACGTCACGCGATTGGCGGGGCCTAAACGACCGTAACGAGGGGGAGCACACGCGGGGGGAGAGGGGGGTAAGGTGTGACGTCTCCAAGTCAAACGCCCGCGACGTCGAGACAACGCCGGGCGTATAATTTCGATGACAAGGGGGTAGGGGTGGTTCTCAGTTATCTCGGAGCCGCCACCAGCCGTTCTCTCCCTCGTTTTCTGGCACATGGGAGAGAGAGAGAGAGAGAGAGAGAGAGAAAGAGAGAAGGGGGAGGCTGGTACGGTGATTGTATTAATTCAAGTCGCTGCCCCTACCCGCTCTCCGACTCCGGAGCAGTCCTTCGATCCTTCCTTCCTGCAGGAGCTCCTTTTCTCACAGCCGTAAAGCGCGACTTCCGAGGACAAACGAAGCGTGCACGAGCGAGCGTCGCGTATAATGAAGCGAGACCGTTCGTTTTCCTTTCGCCGCCGAGTGACTTCGCCCGCTCGCGTGAGGTTATATACGTATATATATATAAGGAGCGAAATTTTGCATCTTGCTTTGGCCCTTTCGAGGCCATGCATTCACTCCTTCGTTCTTCTCCTAAATTTAGACACTGCATACATTATGATGGGGGTGGGTAGGTTTAAGGCGAGCCGCGTTGTTACGACGGCGGCTACGTAGACGACGCCTCGTTTTCTCTCGCACCTCGCATAAAGAGAACCGGGACTTATTCTTACGCAAGAGCGAGCTCATAAGGCGAACCTGCCACCGGCTGTAGACACGCCATCTCCCTGGTATGACTTAAAAAATTTTTTGCCTTTTTAGAAAGAAAGTTGTTTTATTCTGTTATTAAAGGTTCTTAAATAATTCGTAAAATTTCAAAATAAATCATTTTTATTTAATTCTACCACTGAATAATTACAAAAACGTGTTTACGTTTCGCGCTGTATAAGTACATTCTCATTTTTCAAAGATGTTTCCTACTTGTATAGATCAAATAAATAAATATTTATCTAAGAAATAATGAGAGACAAAATAAATGTTTTTATTCCCTTAAATTTTATTCTCTTAAATCATATAAAACATGAGCAATTTTGTTGATTTCCACGCTCAACGCTAATCTCCTAAAAACAGTGGAACTTGAGAGTGATCGGCCACGAAACAACCGCGATATCGGCCAACCATGACTGTCCTAATTGAAGGAAGTCGCTTGCTCTTAGATCTCTTCTCGCGGCTCAGGAAGAAAGCTGAACCCTCCTCCTCTTTCCCTCATGGTGCTTTAACGATATTTCACGGGGGTTTCATCGGGGCCGCGGGGACGGCATTACCGGAGCCAGTCTTGCAGAGTCGAGATAAGCGCTCTGACTTTCCGCCGCGAGTACGCCTCCGCCCGTATATATAACGGCGTCCGCAAGGAGCCGGCGTCGAGAAGCCGCGAGGTGAAACCCCTTTCCCTCCTTTACCCATCCTATCCTGCCGTCGCGCGAGGCGAGCGGCTCTCCTCGGCCGACTAATATCTGCTTATCCGGATTTCGCATCCGCTTGCGCGTCTGGGCTGAGCTGTATACAAGCGCCAGCCGTTCGTCTATCGCGGTGACGTACAGGCGCGAGAATTGGGAGATGACGCTCCTTCGGTGGTTGGGCGTTTACAATTGCTTATGATTGGCTGTTCTGTTGAGTTGATTTTTAGATTGAATTTTATTTTTTTATGTCTTTTATAAAGTAGTCTATTCACTTAAATTAAAACTGTTTTGTGCAGCAAGATTGCTATAGGGTTATTTGTAAGGGGCAGTATAAATTTATCCTTATACTTATTTTTTAAATGCTCTGTTAGTTAGTAATAAATTAATCACAGTGTACTTTCTAAAGTTGAATTAGTGAAAAACCAGTAATTTGTAGTGACTATGCACTAGTTTTAATAGTGCAAAGTGCTCCACTATGAATTATTAGAAATCTACTTTTTGAAATAGTGCGAATAATTATTAATTTCCACTAATACAACTAAGTAGAACATGTTTTTACTATTTCAATTAGTGAAATTCTACTAATTGATAGTGAATTTTACTAATTGATTAGTGGAAAATCTGTTCGCAAAAAAAATTAGTGGAATTTCCACTAATTCAACTTTAGAGAGTATTATCCCACACCTACGCTGCGTAAAAATAAAAAAATTAACTAATATCTAACATTCTTAAAAAATACTTAAAAAACTTTTAATGAAGAAAAAAAATTGCATATAATTTATGTTTCTTTTGAGATAAATAACGAATCGACAAGCGATTTAAGGAGGCAACCGAAACGAGGGGTTTTAGCGAGCAATTAGCGAACGTTTACGTGCACGTGTTCCGCGTACTGCGAGACTAATCCCTATATGCAATCGCACCGCGGGGTGTCAATTCTTCTTGCGTACTAATTAAGAGGCGCAGATCCATCAGGATTAACTGACAAGCTAAACTATCTGTCATTTCGTTGTTAGCAACATAAACTATTTTTCGAACTTAAATATAAAATACATTTTCAAGCTAATAATCAGTATTTTTTCAATTGTATAAATATTATCCACTGAGAGAATTACAAAAGAAGATAATCATTCAGGAATAATTTTTCATTAGCAGCCTCGTTAGTAGTACAAATGACTCAATTGCATTATAAATATTTTACAGGAATGACGTAATATTTACAAATTTCCTAGTAATTTTTATCAAACAGGACGTTGATCATTAAATTAAGTACAAATAATTTTTCTAAAGAACTAAAAGCAAACCTATCTTAAATTATAGAACAAAATGAAAGTACACTGAGAGAAAAATTTCGTAATTTCAAGTAAATATTTACTTCAATAGTACTTGTTAAATATTTCTTTGAGTCGAATAATTATTTTTTTGAAACTATACTAAAATTTAGAAACAAATAAATTCATTTAGCTTTAAAGAACTATTTAGAGGATTGAAAGAAATATTTAACAAGTACTATCGAAGTAAATATTTACCTAAAATTACCAAACTTTTTTTCAGTGTACCACACATAGGTATATCAAAATTTATCTTTCTTTCCAAATATAGAACAATAACACTCGATCTCGTTAACAAACGAGTCGATGCCCCGTCGAACTCATCTAAATAATTATCGCGAGAGTCTGTTTCACAAGGCTCGAGGGAGCATTAGTGCACGCCAGTAGTGAGAAGTGGCGGTGGCAGCGGCAGGCAGATGAGAGAGAGAGCGTCTAAGGGAAACGGGATGTCGGGGGAGTATCGGGACGGGCGCGGTGTTGGCGTTAATGAGCGCAGCCACCTTGAACTGGCGAACGGATGAGCAGGCAGACGAGCGCAGACGAGCGGCAAAAACGGAGCGCGGGTGAGGAGGACACTATGGCGCGCACAAAGCTCGACGCCCAGACGGTACAACGGCGTGTCCGCGATACGGAAAGCGGAAAGAAAGGAAGGAGACGCCTTCAGGCCTAGCAATAGCGTGGCAGCTGCTTTTCTAGCCAGTTACTGAGTGAATGTTTGTTTAATTGGGGAGTTTATTGTCAAGAATTAAGAGTCTATAATTTATTAATTCTCAATTAACATTTTTTCGTTTTGAATTTTGTTTACTACTCCAAGAGCCATTTATACCCCTTTGCATATAACAGGAATTTTTTACATCTTCAAAAAAATATGGTTATGCTCTTTTATCGGGAATAATTAAATTTTGTTTTTGAAAAAAAAAATAAGACTTTGATAGTCTTCAGCTAGTAGGTCACGCTATTAGAGCTTGTTATCTAAGAAAAGGTAATTTCAAAAGTTTAATGGAAATCATGATTTTAAAAGATCGTGAAGATGGTTATCTTTAACATAGTATATTTTACGATTGAACGAAATGCAACTAACTTTCCTACTTAAAATATTCGTGATCTGAAAAAGAAAATTCTCAGAAACGATAATTCAGAGTAATAATTAGTATATGAAAGAATCAGAGTGTACGTCTACTACATGCATCCTTCAACATTCGCGATGTATACGCTAAAGAGTCTAAGAATGGAGGCTAGAGGACGCATAAAAACAAAATGCGCAAATTGCATCGACGAAAATCAATGCGCCTCGGCTTTAATTAGATCGCGTGTCGTCTCGCCGCACGATCCACAGTTTATTTATCCCATCGACGGCGTAAAAATAGTCTATACGCTCGTCACGGCGACGGCGCGAATCACGTCGGCCCGCGAGAAATTTGCGTCGTTCCGCTCTCGAAATACCTCGGCGACGGCTCGTTATAGACGCGCGTGCGCCCAACAAGTGCCTCGCGTCCTCGCGCGATAAAGGAGAAAAAAGCGCGCCATCGCCGCCGACGCCCGTCCCTTGATCGCCCAGCGCAGCCGACACGTGGACTGGCCGTCCCTCTCGCTCGCCCTTCTGCTCGATAAGCCGGTGCACAGAGCCGTTTCGCCTCGCTGATCTGACACGATTACGCCGCTCCCACGTGTCCGCGTGCGGATGCGTCGGCAGAGGCGCGCACCGACGACGTATCTGTCCGTCGACGCCTTTTAGTTTCGGGGTATAACGATGTATCGGGAATATTTGGATGTGGCAATGAGATTTTCGGATGATGCTTCATGGCAATCTGATCAACTGTTGAAATACGGTTCAGATTATAAATTATTATGTTTTCGATAATAAAATAACAGAATTAAAATATGCTATACGTAAAAATAAAAAAAATGCCTATTTAAAAAAGAATGTCATGCTTAATCGTGGTTTGTAAGTAAATAAATGTGCTATTATTAATATATATAACTTTATTTATTATCGTGGTTTACTGTAAACATGTTCGTATAAGTTATGAATAATACGATCAGAATTCGAATAAGAGTTCAGTAAAATTGACGCACGGTTTTTCTCGGATTGTATAATTTATTTGAAATTCATTATACGCAGACAAATCAATGAACTTCATCACGTCTGAAATTACCAGGTACAGTCCCCTAAAATTCTTATAATGAAAATTAATTTGAAATTCATTCACCGCGGATCTGACCTCAGCCTGAAATGCACCCGAAGCAAAGACTAAATTTTTCGTAAACGATCCATTCATTCGGCAATAGCTGTCCTGCCGAGTCTGTCCGTGCGCACCAGGTCCCCATTCACCGAAGGCACAAACATTCCTCGCCGCTCCAAAACGAAGCGCCGGTTGATCTTAGGCCTCTGCAGATTGCAGGCGCGCGTCGGCCTGCGACGGGTTGCGCGCACTCTTTCTTCGGGGTGCGCCTGCTCGTGAAAGCCGCAGGAGCCGCGCGGGGTCGCGGGCTTTTCACGGGCGATTACTCCGCGGGCGCGCGATTAGCCGATACTCGAGGGCCCGCTAATTTCACGGGCACCGCCGCCGTCGCCGCCGTGTCGCTCCGCTGGACCCGGCTCAGCCGATCCGCTGGGATTTAACGCCTCGCGGAGCTTGCGCTCCGGTGTTCTCTCTCTCTCTCTCTCTCTCTTTCCGCTCCCGTCCTTCCGCATCGCCGTGTCGTCGGGTTTCTTCGGCGAGCCGGCGATTAGAGAGGTGCGCGGGCCGAGGATTGAGGGAGACCGCTCAATGGGATCATGTAGGTACGGCACGAATACGTGATGATTATTGTCATTGGTTGGGTGGTGGTGGGATGCCATCACAAGCATCGTGACTGGCGGTGGTCGCTGACATCGTTTTATGAGATGCTCGTTTACTGTGAATTATGTCATGACGTAGAGTGGGATTCATTTTTAATTACTTGATGTGATTAGAGTGCTCCACGTCGACGACACTTGCTCTAGAAAATCAGGGAATTTCACAGGAAGGAATTTAGAGAGTGTTATCTGCTTTTTTTTTCATAATTTTGCCTTTGAATTCATTTATACCTTTCATTTGCAGATTCAGATTACTGTGAGTGTAAATTAGATATAAAATAAAAATGGCCATGTTTATGTCAAAATTAACACAGTTTTACGAGTTGCAGAGAAATTAGAATAATGCTAATTATTAATTCGATGGCAAAAAATATTTTTTGGAATTAATTTACATGGCAATATAGTTGCTCTATTATAGTAGTTTCATTAAAACACTCATCAGCATGCATTTGAATGCACGAGCGCATTCGAGTCTAAGCAAAAAATCTCTGAAAATCAAGTATCAACGTAGCATAACGACCTCCTGCCCCACATCCTCAAATTGCTCTAGAAAATTAGCCCCGTGCATCGGCTCTTGCCGATTAACAATCGTCGTAAGCTCCCTCGAAAAATTGTCCAGCTCTTGTTTGCTTTCCATCTCGATATCCCCGGCGCGGAGCGAACGGTCAATCTGAAAGGGTTTGCGGGAGAGGAACAAAATCGCAACGTCCGCCCATCTGCAGAGACTTCGTAGCCGTCGCTAATGGTTGGCGCGCGCGACGCGCAGGTAGTTATATCCCCGCGGCACGCACCTTTGTACTTTCTTTCTCTTTCTCTCTCAGTCTCTCTCAGTTGCACGCGCAAGAGTCTCGACGGCGACTCGTTAGGAGAAAAGGCACGGGACGTCCCGGGGCGCGAGTTGAAAATCCGCGCCGCGCCCGCCGCATGCCGTGTTTACACTCGAAATGATGCGTCCTAATGCTAATGCGTCGCGCTAATGCCTCCGATATTCTGGTTTTCTCCCTTTTTCTTTCTCCTCCTTTTTGTTCATTGTCATCGCTCGCTTAATGCTCAATCGCAATCCAATGAAAAGTGTAGCGGGCTGAATGGCGGCGAGCGAGGCGATTATCAAGTCGAGCGGGCGCCCTCAATGTGTCCGCCGAGGCGTCCGCGGCAACCCCGCTGAGCCAACCGCCGCCGTGCGCCCGTGGGCCAAATGGCACCGAATCTTTCTCGCACTCCCCCCGCTAACTGTACTTGCTCTCGCGCTCCCGCTTTTTCCGACGCGCCGCCTTTTCTACGCTTCCTCCTCGCGTTTCTCGCATTGAGGCTGTTGCGCCAGGCTCGCCGATCCCACGTGGCCGACGACTCATTGTAAGGATTGACCGTGCGTAGCCCCGGGGCTCGAATTCGAGGGCATTGTCGTCGAACTGGATGTGTTTAATGAGAAAATTAAGGTTTTCGCCTTTTATTTGCGGGACGTGTATTGGAAAGCTTGGTAATTATTTTTTTATACGGACCGATCTGTGAATTCGAAGACTTTATATGCTACCTTATTTGTCACTGTACACGATGCAAAAAAATGATATATTATAACATCGTGTTAATATGTAATTTAATTGAAAATAGTACACCTATACAAAAACAAAAAAAAAGGTATAAATTAACTAACTCTGCAGAATAGAATTTTCCCGAGGAGATTAAATATTTGTTTAAAAAAATATCTGGACTCATGCGTATTAAAAAATTTCTATTAAAATCAGGATAGAGCCGGGAGCATCGTTTAGCATTTCACAAAATCCATTATCTCGCTCAATCCGTTCCTCTAAAGTCCAGCCGTGAATTAAGCGTCAAATTGATTGATAAACAAACGAATCTCCAAATCGAATCAGCCTCCTCCCTAACGTGGAAAAATTCAATTTCAGCGCCGTCGGCAGGCAACGAGCGAATAATTATTCCCGCCGGAGTCAGCATCCCGCGAAACTAGACGAAAAAACGCACGGACGCTCAAACAAAAAAAAAAGCCACAAAGACTCAGGGCACGGGGAAAAAATAACAAAGCCATCGCGCGCGTTTCTCTAAAAATGATTTTTCGTTCAGTCAACCGCGCGTGCAAAGCCCGAAGAGAGAAACGGAGAAAAAAAGTGACAACGCTAGCCTTCACACAGAGCGAAATCGCAAAGCGGAACACGTCAGAGAGCAAAGCGTGCTATCGGGACGTACCTCGCCATGGGGCCGGTCATCTCGGTGCGCTAATGGAAAAAAGAGGGATGCTAAAAGCGCGCGGGTGCCTCTGACGCGCGGGGAGAATTTTTTTTTTTTTTTTTTTTTTTTCATTGGCCGGTTGAAAATTTGGCGCGAGACGCGACGCCCGCGGCGAGGACTGCTTTCCCGGCGAGCGGCTCCGTGTTTGCCGACACGCCGCGCGCTGGAGGATCATCGCTTCGGAGTCAGTGAGTCGGCTCGCCCTCCCGCGCGGCTCTTGAAACGGTGGCTCGGTGCAGCTGTCGCCCTGGAGTGAGATTCCACGCGCCCGAGCGCTCGGATCGCGTGCCACGAGTACTTGAGAGGATAATTATTCGGGGAGATCGTAGCGTTCGTTCCCGTGCCTTTTTTGCTAGGTACTTGCTTCAAAGATGCCTGTTAACGAAAAAATTCGTGGTTGTTTGGCTGCAGATTTAAGACTGAAAAAATAGCGCCTTTCGTGGTCTTAAAAGAGTATCTCTCTAAATATGAAAGAGTGAATATTCACTCTTTCAACGTTATAAGTTGTTCACTCTTCCGGATAAGTTATAACGTTAGAAAGTGAAATTTCACTCTTTTTTATATAAAAGTTTATCATGTATGTCTTGCAGAGGATCTTTTGACATTGCGAAAGCTTTAAAATAAAAAAGAGTAGTTAACTAAAATTGCGGCTTTTTGTTCTTATCTTAAAAAATTTATTAAGATTCTTAATACATGATTGAAAATATACTATTTTCTTGTTCAAGTTCATTTTTTGTATGTATATTTATTTTCTACTTCATTTTTAGTTTTCGAGATTGCATTAATTGTATTTTTATTGCTTGAGTCTCATTTTGTGGAAAAATTGTATATATTTTTTATATAAAAATTAGGCATTACACCGTCAGTAAGAAAACGCGTTAATATCTTATTTTAGAAAAGACTATAATTGAAAGCAAACGCTAAAATAGGATTCTTAAGAAATTCCTAGTATCCAATAACAAGCCATCTATTTTCTCGTTATTTTCTCCTTAATCATTTTTCAAAGGCTGTGTCAATCTTAAACTAATAATTGGTTAATTTATTACAATTACTTTTAAATTGCGTCATTATCTCCAATAACGTCATACTCGGTGAATCTCTTTCCGGTTGATTTAACGTTTGCAAATATACCTAGAGCCTGCGCAAAACAATCCTTACAATTGAAAAACCACCCGCGCAAGTAATGCGTTGCACACGGAGAAAAATTTTCCATTAAAAATTACTATAGTTTTCCCTAAAGCGAGGACAAACTGAAACTTTAAAAAAA
>JAWWEN010000024.1:3274660-3313256 GCA_035582955.1 Sycophila texana
AGCGCTTAGAAATTTTCATGCGACGTTGCAAATTTTTAAATTGTTCTTCGAGAATCAATTCGAGGCGAGTGTACATAAACTTCGCATAAATGCGCGATTAAGCACCTATAGTACTGCATCATTAGTACTCTCGTTATATAAAATTTGAATCAGTATAAAATTATTTAAAAGCACATTTTTGTAGTACTTTAAAGTGTCTGTAGCAAATAGATACAAATAAATACTTCCGATAATAGGTTGCATTTTAAAAAGTGCAGACATTTCACTGCAATTACGCAAACTGATTATCTTAATGTCGATTATCTTAGTATCAATAGATGTGAAAGAATTTATTTCATTATATAATAAATTAGTTTTTACACGCGTCCACTCATTTATAATAAAACTTAAAGCAAGAAATATAAAAAATTACGAAGAAAATAGCAACATTCCCCTTATACGATCGGATCTCATCCATAGCGCATCCGATATTCCGAACGAGGTCATCATCGCAGCTAGGCATCTGAGTTTTCTTTCCGCCTCCCTCGCTCGACATTCCCATCTCTCGAGTTGCGCGCATCTAATCGCCGATGCTCGGCAATGAGAGAATAAAAAAAAGCACGCCGCTGGGAAAATCGTCGGACTGACACTGGAGCATAAGGAATAAAAAAAGAAGCAAAACACACGTGTAAGCAGCTTAGGTCAATACGGAAGCCGGAATAATCTTCGGTATCCGAGAGGGAGAGAGATAGAAAGAGAAAGAGAGAGAGAGTGAGAGAGAGAGAGAGCGGAGGCGAGCGCCATCGGGAAGGGCGAGATACGCTCGCCGGCGCGTTATACGGGCTTGTCAAAGCAGAGACAGGATGACATCTCCATTATATCGCATCCGCGGCGTATAAAGGACACGTGAGTCGAGGGAGGAGGGGGCGGCGGTGCCGCGTCCGGCACATCGGGAATAGTCGGAGTAGCGCGCGTGCCGCCGAGATAGTGGATCTCCGCACTGATAATTCCCTTCGGTGTCGGGACGGAGCCTGTGTGTCGTAGGAGCACCCCCGAGTCTATGTCGTAGCAGCATATGGCCCCACGAGATGAGGTGCGGCTGCGCGACGCGATGCTTAGATCTTCGTGGCGATTGTTGACTCGAAAGTTTTTAATGACTCTTTAGGCTCTACTCGGTGTATTGTTATTGGACGGCATTGCTTTTGTGAGGCACGAGAGAGGCGAGAGCTACTTTTCGTTTAAAGATTTGTATAATAGAGTTGCTGCATGGTCTTGATCGTTCTCATATGATTACCGCACTTGCAGGATGTGAGATAAATTTGATTTATTTCATTCTTTTTTTTAATTGTAGCGATAAAATAAAAAAAAAAAAAAAAAAAAAACAATAAGTTGGAATGTTCAATATGTATATCTTTTTTCTGATTTGATTATTTGTAATAAATTAAATGTATATAATAATCAACACAAAGTATCGTTGCACACTGCCTACAATATTGAATTTTAAAAATTCTTTCATAGCATTCCGTTTTCTCGCTTTTCCAAAAGTAAATTGACTCTCTGTGCGTGCACCTCGTCGACCAATTCGCGTCCGCTTCTTTAATCTCCCTTCATCGGGCCGAACCTTCGTGACATACAAAAATCAAAACCTCTCAACAGGTATCCCTCACTACCAAAGCATCGCCTCCTTGAAAACGTCGTCTCTGCGAAGGGGCAGTCCATTCATGGGTGTTCAATGAATAATGCGCGGCGTCCAGGGGGAAACTGTCAAAAGTGGCTCGGGCTGCGGCTTCCGGTCAGCCGCGGGCGTCGATTTTTCGCGCTCCCGCTCTTTCCACGAAATTGGATTAAGGGCGTTCGTTAAGGTCGCATTAGGGCTGTGCGCCAATGCGTTAAAGCGATGACCCCTCGTGTGTGTGCACCGCTCTACCCGTGCGTTCTCGTGGGACTCGATTCGATTATTCGATCGTCCCGTGGCTGCTCTGCGGTACACCAGGATTGCACGCGTTAGACCTTGACATTTGAGCGCTTAACTATATTTGGTCGCATGATCACTCGCTACAGTGAACTCGAAGACTTAGTGTTTTCAGAAACGAAAAGCATAAGAGACTTACTTTTTTTGTAAAAGAATAGATAACGCTTTCCGCACGCGCCATATGTTACTGATTAAGCTTTTTTAACTTCGTTACTTTTCTTCCTTCGCTTAGTGCAATGAACAATAATTGTTTATCGTGTTCTTGAATTTTTCAAATCTTCTCTGGTAGAAATCGTCTAGTTTTGTCCCATAATGAAACGATTTTTTTTTTTTTTTTAATATTTTAGGCTCATTTATTAGCTATAGTTTGGAAAATGACCATTAAATAGGCCTAAAATGTTTAAAAACTCGTTTCATCATGGGACAAAACTAGACGATTTCTACCAGGGTTAAGATTACTCGTCGTATGAATGGAGAAAAACTGAAAATATTTTAGGTGCTCGTCGAGGAAGTATTCTGGGCGACTTTGTCCTTTTCCGCAAGAGTTCATTGTCGTCAAGGCGTTAGACCCGTCGGGGCCACGGACAATGACGCAGCACGAGCTCCTCGAGTAGTGAAGACCGGAAGGCGTAATTGTGCACGAGAAAAAGTCCTCGGAAGCGCTACTTATATAATGCAAAGGCATACGAGAGATGGCCAAAATTTACACCTACACCGGCGTGTACCTGCTGATGCAACTTTCCATCATCTGCCACGAAATCATTAAAAATCGTAAAACCAGATCGATACTAAACATCTGCAATAATATAAGCAATTAAAACGACAAGTAGTCAAAATCTCTTCACGCAACATTAAAATCGTCAAATTGCGCAATTCTTACATACGCGATTAGACGTCGATTAGAGGCTCGTTTGCATGCAAAGGCCATTATTCCGTTTGGCCTCCTCGATCTAAATATAAAACCGAACGAGGAGCGGGCGAAGATCACGACGCCCAAGGAGAAGACGGGACGGACGCGCCGGGGGTCGAGCGTTAATTATAAATCTTATGAATAATAATTGTCGTGTAGTTGGAGCAACATTGTACGCGCGTGTTTTCGCGCAACGCCCCTGGCACTGTCGGGCGCCGCGGGTAGGCGCTCGTGGGACCGCATGTATAGAGGCGCGCGCGGCCCGCCAGGAAACCCCGCGTGCACTTGCACGAGAGCTGGTTTTCTTTGTGGCGCCGCGCCGCGCCTTACGCATCGACCCGGGATCTCGGCGATCGCTGGCTGACTTTCGTCTTTTATCGCGTGAGAAACATCGACGTTTCGACGTTCGCGACGACGAGGAGACGAGTAGGGTTCCATATAATGGGCACCGACTTTTTGCCGATGACTTTGCTTAATGACGCTCTGGCCAATTTTGCTTTTCTAAGAGGAAAGAGAGAGAGAGAGAGTGTGAGTGAGATTGAATAACGTAGGGACACGAAACACTCGATAAGTTATAGTTTAGCCTCGTGTGCAGGCCGACCAACTACTATGTTAAACATTTGATTTTTTTTTTAAGAAGTAGTAGTACACGGAGAATCATGGGAAGTAATGATTACCAAACTGTTTGGGTAAATTAAGAACGATAAAGTCATTTTTGACTAATTACCTGAAAAGTTAGGACTTATTACTAAACCTTTAGGTAATCAGGACTATAAGTTTTTATAACACTCTAACCGCAAAATGACTAACAGTATCTGATTACCTAAAGGTTTAGTAATAAGTCCTAACTTGTCAGGTAATTAGTAAAAACTGGTTTTATATCATTCCCAATTTACCAAAACAGTTAGGTAATCATTACTACCCACGTTTCTCCGTGTAGGATACAAAATAGTAGATTCACATGTTTTTATTGAATGCTACAGTAGAAAAAAAAAATGATAACAAAACAATTGCACATTACGAGTACAATATAACGAATAAAGTGTTACTTAAAATTGTTTTTAAATTTTATTGTCAAATGATTTTCAAAAAAGAGATTTTTAGTGTATCCAGAAAAGATTTTTTAGTGTATCCAGGTAAATAAATTTAAACAGGGTTGTAAAAGTTAAATATATCCAATTAAGTAATCCGTTTAATTAACAATAAATTTTTTAATTACGAATTATATTTTGATTCAGTTAATAATCAAACATTTAATTTTAATTAAATTTTGATTAGATTAACTACAAAATAATCTATTTAAACAAATTTGGAATTGGTTTTGAATGAAACGAATGAAAAAGGTATTTCAAGCTTAAAAAAAATCACTTCTATAGAAAACGAGTAATAATCCGAAAATGCTTACAATCAATCTCTAAGCAATTTGAAAAGTAGCCGACAAGAAAAAAGCCGACGACGATCGACAGCCAGCGCATTTCGCCAATTATAAAAAAAATATTGAAGTCGATCGAATTAGCGCAAAGAATGCTCGATCAAGTTATTCAGTGAGTCCAGCGAACTATGCGCGTCGAAAATCGCGAGAAAAAAAACCACTCGTCGATCGTGCGTACAGCCCGCCTCTCGATAATTCTGAAAAGGGGGATCTATCAGTTGCCTCCTGCGGCGCACGGAAACTCGATAGCCAAAATATTGAATTTATCGAGGGCCGAGCGGAGGGAAGCGGTAGTATTTGGGGGAAGAGAAAAGGCCGGCCTCCGCGGGAGACAATGAAAAAAATGTTCGCGAGGGTCGGGCGAACGAAAGTAGAAGAAAAGAGGCGGAAGAGGTGCGAGGAGGCTGCGGGAATTCTTCGCTTCTTTTCCAGAATTTTTTATATCGCTGCAAGAATTGCTGCCTTTGGTATTGTGCAAACTCGGACCTTTATGTCGAAATTCTTCTTCGCCTTCGTCTTAAAATTGAGTTTGCATCCTGATCGATTTCACTATAGGAATTAATTTCGGAGGTAATCGTAGTAACTTCTTTTGAAGATGAATTTATGCAAATATGATAATCGTTAAATATAAACGATGATATTATATTAAAGTTGTTAATTATAGGTATATTATTTAAAAAATTGAAATAATAATTAGTATTTTTTCACAATAGTTATTCAAGCGTATTATGAAATGAAAAAGAATTTTAAAAAATAAAATTTATTTTCCTTTATATAATTCCCTGAATCGTATTCTCTATTTTTTCCATTTTTCGCTGGCGAACTTCCAAAAATAATAATCCGCTCTTGATTACGCAGGCCTTAACATTTTTTTTTTAATATTTATCTCTATTTCGTCTCAAATTACAAAACCGAAAAAATTGTTAAAATTTACACCGCAACAATTATAAACCAAACCACGCGTCCTCTAAATAAAAAAAGTATTCTCTAATAATTATCAAGTACCAGCAAAATTTAAATGAAACGCGCTGTTCTCGTCACTCGTCCCGTCGCGGCACCTCGCAGTCGCACCCGCTGCATCGCGTTTTGCGCGCAATCAAAGAGCAAAGCAAAGAGACATCCGGCGCTGCGGCATGCGCGAATACCGGGAGGCTTCGCTGCAATGCGGCACTGTTGTATACGCCCGCCGCGGAGAAAACGAAGCCGCGCAACTTGGCAAACACGCCGCAGGCCGCATGTGCGGAACCGGCTCCTTCGTGTGCGGGTGCACGCGCGCGCCAGCGAGATTTCGCGAAGTGTCGTTTCTTGGGACGTCGAGATTTGCGCGCGGTTCTAGCGGCCCGTGCCCGATGCCAAGCTCTGAGCCTGCCGAGGCAGAAGAGAAGGTTACCGGGGATTGCTACGCGACAGATACGATGTGTCTTAATGAGGCAATTGCAAACAGTTAGATGGTAATGAGTTTTTGTAGAAACATCGGGAAATTTAGAAGGTATGTTGAATTGGTGGTATGAGCTAATTAAAAGTGGCTGTATTGAAAATGCTTGTTAATAAATTGCATCCAGACTTGAAATTCACATGTTGAATTCTTTTCTATATAATTTGCATTTGTGCCCGGCTATCAGTTACGGTTATATTTATCAGTTTTCAATAGACGAGGACTGTGTCATTTTATTGTATAAAAATAAATTATGCAAGAAAATCGCCTGAGCCAAAAACTGTTATTACTTTAATCTGAAACAACAAAATAATTTTTTGATCCGCAATTTTCTTTTTCAGGTAAACCAAATTAACATTGAAAACAAAACAAAAAATAGTTTATAACTCTGATTTTAAGTGTTCAAGAGGTAACATAAAAAAAGTTTAATAAATATAATTTGCATAACTGTCTAGAAAACAAGTTCTCTCTAAATACTGAGTAAATAAGCATTGGAACGGCAGTTAAATGGGGAGAAGGGCTAAGGACGAATGATAAGTTAACGAGGTAGCTGGAGAAGACGAAAAGCACGAGATTGCAAAAAGGAGAGGAGGGGTGAAGAATGCTAAGACGCTAAAATGTTGAAGACAACAATCATAGCAATCTAGTTAAACGTTATAAGGATATCACGCGCGAGCTAAGAGACGTGCCAAGCGTTGCATAAAATTAAATTGTACGCCGAGCCGAGAAGTTATTGTCGAACCTCCCGCTTTAGCCAGACTCCCTCGTTCTCGCTCTCTGCGCATACACTTTTCCTTAGGTCGCGTGAGCTTCTGCGACCTTCTACTGCCACACTTCCGGAAAATGAACTTCCTCCGTGCCTATAATACCTCCTCGCCAGTTATTTTGAGCTGAAGAGAAAAGGGCGAAAAAGAAGATATTTAATAATGTATAAAGTTATCTTGAATTGCTTTTTTTTCGTTATTTATCAAATATTTGAACTTGAAAGTACGCGCAATACAAATTAGTTATTTAATTGTTAAAGGCCATTGAAAAATACCTTTTCTTTTTAATTTACACACTTTTTTCAGTTACAGTGAGTAATTTATAGGAAATCAGTAATCCTCTCTTAAAAAAAGGATGGCAGGATGTTGTGAAGTATTTTAAAACGCGATTTGATTGTCTCACGGACATATCCGGTTAAATGGCGCTAAATTTAAAAATCTAATCTCAAAAATACGATGTTAAAATAGTGGACGTTGGATTTTGCTAGTAATTTAAAATTATAACATGAATAATTTAAAAGAATTCTTAAACCCAAGATTTTAAGAAATGTTTTCCAGTATAAAATTTTAAAATTTAGAATCTCTAAAAGTACATCGTCGCTAACGCGAGCATTATAGGACTGGAAGGAGAATGAGGATTTAGCGCAGTCAAGAGTCGCGATATATAGTGCGCGTTAGCGACTTAGGGAATAGGCGCTCGCTGGGTAAGGCTGTACGAATTGAAATTGAATTTGTACCCGAAATTACTCGATCAGCAAAGTTTCCCAAAGTGTGCGCCCGTGCCCTTGTAATAATCTCAAATGAGAGAAATCGCTAATACCATGAGAAGTAGACAAAATCGCACAGAGTAATTTTCCCGACACGTATCCTTATAGACTGCTCGTGTTCAATGCGCCAATAATTTATCATTTTTTTTTTAGAATACCTTTTCTAATAGAAAAATAGAAGCACAGATTTGGCGTCCAATAATATTTGAAAAATTTCTGCGATAAGTTTGACTTTTTCTTGAAGATTAGCTTGGGAAACATTTTTATACTTTCACGTACTTCAACCACAAACCTTCGTTATCAATATATTTTACAGAACACGTTCGTTCTCGGCCCTAATTTCAAATGATGCGGAACGCAAGGTGAAGCAACCCCTACGAGCCCTGCCAAACGAACCAAAACAGCCGACAAAATAACGCTGTTAAGAATAACCTCACACGCTCTACCAGCTATGATATCAAGAAAAATTAATGTTTTGAAGTATAAAAATGATCTACCATATTTTTTTATAATTATTTAAAAAAAAACATTGAAAATGAAAGAAAAATTTCTTTTTAATAAGAATATTTGTCGGTAAACTGTTTATCATTTCTAATTCACACAAGACAAATTTTGCAAAATATTAGAGTGAAAATAAGCTTCACAGCACATTCAAGCACAATCAATTGCTAGAAAAATGCAAGTTTATATGTTAATAATACAAAAGCATCTTTGCTTCGCACCGCGTGAATCTTCCATCCACCTCGTTATCAAAGAATTGGTGTAGCAGCGGCGAAGACGAGAGTAAGAGCCAGAGAACCCGAAGATATTCACATTCTCGACGGGGCTCGGCGGATGCCCAGAGGTGATCGCGTCGTCGTCGGGAGCCGCCACCCCGCCAGGGTGGCGAGAGCGCTGAGGGCACTGGTCTGCACCAGTGACCCGACGGAGAGGCGCGAGCGGCTCTTACACGAGCGCAACTGCGAACTCTCTCGTGTTCGGGATTGCGCGCTCATTTAAGTCGGCAAAGATTAAATTGCGCTTCGCGCAAGTCCCGCTTCGTGGTACTTTATGGTATCCACGATCGACCGGGATGCATGCCGAATTTACTTACATGTGATTCGAATTTAGTTCAAGTTTATTTCACGTTTTTGTAAGGAAAACGCTGTCGCACTAAGATAGTAAATCTAAATGGCACGGCTCGTGAAGAATAAGCCTCTGATAAAATTAAAATTACAATGCAAAAATGCACTACTCTATTTTTTAAAAAATCATTTTTCTTATACTGAAAACAACTTTAAATGGTCACGATAGTCCTGGTTTGTAGGTTAAAATAAAGAAAATAGAAAAGTCGTGCAGCCTTGATAAAAAAATCCTCTAACATGACGTACATTTCATAAGTAAAAATTGATCACAATAAAAGCTACATGACAATCCTTTTCCTAAAAACTTTTATTTTACCTCTGATAATCCGGTGAAAAGTATAACCGTCAACCCAACTCATACGCTTGCTAATCATCGCTGCAGGCCATCGCGTCGGTAAGGCGAACCGAGCTTTTTCCGACTACACGATTGTTATCTTAGAGGAGAGGAGGAGCAGCGGTCGGCATCTCTTTCTCTCGGGATACTTCTTATCCCAGCGCACGTAACCCAGACTAACAAGCCGGCAAAGTTTACCAATAAATTGTATGAAGCTGGAGACGGCGGAGGAAGCCACTAGAATATCACAGAACGCGCCAGCGAACTTGGCCGCTCGTTCGTTCTCTCCCGGGTATTCGCGCGCGAGCGAAGAACCCGCTGAAAGTGGATGGTGCCCGACCGTTAGTTTCCCTGAAATTTTACCTGGAGATTCTCGAGCTGAATTCTTCGGGATCTTATATTAAATACTTTTCAGTTTACTTTGTTTTTGGCCGGTTTTCGATAGAACTTCCGCATTGAAGCTCCCGACAGTTTTCATTTTCTTAGATAAACTTCAAAGAGATTAAAGAGATTTTTTCACCCCTCATTCTTTGTCTGAATTTGCGGTAGTGAAAAGTACTCGATCGGAATGATTAACACTTAAATTTATTTAAAGGACACTCCGGGAACTTTTATTACACTAAATTTAATAAGACTATTTAACGTCGCCGAATATCTTTCTTTCCTTTAAATTACTTCTGAGGTTTTTAATTATGTATTATAATTAAAAGCCTAATAGTACATAAGATTAAATAAAAATTATTCGCGTGTTTCGTGCCCAAATAACCGATAAAGTAATCAATAAAATAATAGCCGAAGATCAGCCTCATTGCTTGACATGACAGAACCACGCGAAATGAAACCAAAGCTTCGCTCCGCGAAACACTATACTTGCCTGTAAACGCAATCGACTTCCTCGTAATGCCACTCCAGTCGCCTTTCGCATCCACGAGCGCATCAGGGACGCCACGAGGCCGCCTCCGGGCGGAGGCTCGCGGGGCTGCTATAATGGAGTCACATCGCAACGGTTACACAATCACAATGCTAATTCGACGTAATGGCGCCGGGGCCCGAAAAATTCTCCCCCCCCCCCCAACGCGCGCGCCGACGACACCGCGTGGCACGACGCCAGCCGCGCTCGCCCTGGACCCGTCACCTATGTCACCGGGCGCGAGGCTCGGCCAAACGGTCGCCCGCTTGCCCGCAAATCGCTTCTGCTCGATGCTCGCGATGTATGCGCACCCGTGAAATATGGTTTTGGGATATGGATTTTTTTTTTTTGCTGTTGCTTTGAAAGTTATTGTTGATGCTCAGTCACACGAAGTGTTGTACGTTAAATAAGTGAGGACACTTAACTTGGGTAGATAAGTCATGGAAAAAGTAAATATATAGTGTTTAATTTCGAGCAAGGAATATTAGGTCATTACAAATTTATTTATTAGAAAAGAATAGATGAGCAATAAGTTTTTAAATGGATTATTTCGTATTTTAAAGGACAACGGTGCTCGAAGAATACATTTTATGTAAATAACTATTTTTTCTGGCCAATTATTCCCTTTTAAACGTTGTTTTGAAAAAATATTTTTCCTGTTTAATGATCGTTTAAAAATCAACTTTAGTAAAGTTTTAATATTAATTATTTCGGAGATTCAAAAGTTTTCCGGTATAAAACTTTGTTGTTTAATTTTCGATTCAATTTTTCTGCAGAGTATTAAAACCGTTCGAAATCGGTGTAAATATTTTCGCGACCTCGCGCGCAACAAAAAATATAAGACCCTTATAATCCGGAAAGATCGCGTGCAGCTATGGGCTCGCACGCATTGGTATCCGCTGAACTCTGTAATGAAGTGAGTTATCTCGTAAGGATGGTATTTCGGGATTGCGCCAAAGGACCTCGTCTCAGTCCCCTCCCGAGTGTCGGCGTCGTCTCTGAATTCCTCCGTCGCGGATTTGTACCTATCCGTCCCCGAAGCGCGCGAGCGTCCTGAAATTATTCGACTCACTGGTCTCCTCGTGCGAGGCGTGAGAGCCGCGCACCACCGACGCGCGGTTTTCTCGCCGCTCGACCGACCGCCTCATCTTCCGCCTGAATTTATATCCCTTCTGTGCTCTTCCACTCCCGCAAAAGTGTCGCTTCTCTCTCTAGCACCCACACTTCGTCTCCTTCTCTTATACTCATCCTCTCTTGCTCTTTTTCGTACTTCGATGCTCCTTCATGTGCTTATCTAAATCTGTTTCCTCATTTGTCGAATCGGTTAATAATAGTTTACGCAAATGAATAACTGCGCTCAGTAGTTTGAATGTCAGATGGTGTGTTTTTGATTAAATTACTTTTCAAATATGCGATAAATAGTACATTTCGATACATGTGCGTGAAGAAATTTCATCTCGTGGGGATCTTTGTACACGAGCGAAGCGAGTGTGAAAAGGTCCACACGAGATGAGAAATTTATCACGCACAAGAATCGAACAGTATTTTTTGACACGACGTGCGAGAAGACGAGTTTTCGAGAACGTTTTTTCTTCTCACACGAGTCTTCTCGCACAAGTGTCGAAAAAACTATTATTCAATAGCATTGACATTTTTTGGTAAACAATTTTTAAAATAGCCTGAATTATTTAAATGCCGATTAAAATACAGTGTTACTGTTAGTCAAATATTTTTAAATATATTTAAAAAACAACTTTACATTATTTTAAAGATTGTGAGACATTTAAATAAGCATTGAGTTTTATTTAACAGCATTAAAAGTATGAATTTTTAAAGCGAAATTCTTTATCTTTACTTCCTTCATTTTTAGATAGTCTTTGTCCGCGCGCACCCGCGTTTCACCGGGAAAATTCAAGCAACACTTATTTCAACATTGACGATGCATCCACTTCCTACAGTTGCAAAAGAAAGTCGCCGTGCCCGCCAGTAAAAGGTAAATGCAGTGGGAGACCCTCCCGGCCAAGCTCAAGACGTATATAACGTCGGTCCGGCGACGACAGGGCATCTGGTCCCCGCGTAGAAGAATGGACGTGGCCGCGGGAAAAACGCGGAGAGATTGAAAAGCGATTTTAATGTCGCGGGAAGTGCTTTTCACCCCTGCTCTTCGCGCCCACCCTCGCCTCGACCCTCGCCTTATACAATATTTCCCCTTTATCGACGTTCGCCCGGTAGCTGCGCATTTTCGTAATCTTTTCTTCCCCTCCCTCTTTTAATCTCCCGTCTCTGGCGTCGCATTTTTCCTCTGGGCTCGAATTCTTTTGCAGTTTATATCAATGATTTTACTCGATATCGGTTTATTTACTTTGATGCTGCCTGTATTAAAATACTTTTAATATTTCATTAAAGATTATTCGAATGTATTGGATTTATTTTCATAAACGGATCCTTAATTTTTCAATTGAAAGTAGTAGAATTGAAGTGATAAGTGAGTTTAATCTGTAAGTTTATAATTACATTTACAACGCCTCAGTGTCAAAGTTTAAATTTTACATCAAATAATAAAACAATTTCACTATTCAAACGGTACCCTCTTTACATATTTCAAAAAAGAAGTAGAAATACAGTTGAAAGCGATGGTATAGAATAATCCATTAGCAAAGAAGCGGTCACGTGGCGCTTGTGCATCGTTCGAAGTCAAAGGAGAAGAAACGTATTTTCTCGCACTTGAGGTTCAAATCGATTCTTCCAGCGTGTTGCGTGCGGGCCACTTCGGGATGCACGGGCGAGCGCGCAAAAGACCCATGGGCCCCCCGCGGAAATCATTGCTACAATATTTACAAGACCAACTCGACCGCTAAGAGTTGAGAGGAGGCACGCGTTGCTTTTAAAACGACTGTGTTCTTCCAAAATAAAACGTTTTTCTGTGAATTTTTCACTTGTGCTCGTGTTTTTTGTGATTAAAATTTTTTTTGTTTCATGTTCTTTATCTTTTATTACACAGTTTACATAAATTAAATCGTAACAAAAAAAATCGTGTAGATTGTCAAGTTTTTATAAATTATTATAATGTACTTTTTTCTACTCTTTAAACGTGCGTATTCTCTGTTTTTATGATTAAATTCATATTAATCAAATTTAAATTTTCTGACGAAATTAAATCATCCCCAAAACCATATTAATTACTCTCGCTTAGTGAAAATGCCTTTAAACCCTTCAAAGACCATTCTACCTATCCCTTGAAAAAAAAAAAAAAAAAAAAAGAACTAACCCTCCCCGAAGGCTTGTACTCGCGTTAGCTCACGCAAAACCGCAGCTCCACCCTCGTTACAACCGAAACACCAGCCCAGCGTATGAGCTGAAAAAAGCGGCCAAAGCGCCGACAAAGGAATCGGAGGCGCGATATGTTCGTCTGGGCGAGTGCACCCCGTTGACCGTTCGAGAGCGCGGAGAAAGAGGGAAATCGTGCGGTGTAATAGCGCGTGCACCGGCGAAACGAGGCGAGAGCGCGGACGCGTCCCCCGGTCCTCTCGTGCGGCCGCGAACGATTAGTGGATGCGTGCTCCTCGTTTCAACGTGCCGACCCAGGGAAAATAACCGCGGCGTGATTTAATGGCCGCTGAGCTCGCGAGGCTTGGCAGGATGAAAAATCTCGTCGCTCGAAAGAGCCTCGGACAGCGCACTACTTTTATTTTTCATTAATTTTAATTTTAATTAGGATTGAATTTTTGTACAGGTCTTTTTCATTTTATTTTATTTTAGAAAATTCACGGGATTTCTCCCTTTATACAGAGAAAATACATTTTTAATTGAATTTGAATGCTTTTTAGTTGCAGCTTACCTTGTAGTAAATTATTTATCTTGTCACTCGAGTTGTGAATTGAAATCTGTTAGAATAATAATACTTTTATTTACCAGAATGAAACGTTATGAATAAACAGATTAACAGTAATTAATAGCTTCAATGAATTATCAGTTGGATTAATTATAATTAATTAATTGTAATAATTAATTATAATGAAGAACAAACAAATTTATTATAATTATTATATAACCCTTTAACATAGAATTCGCATATTGTTTAAAGATTTACGGCAAATAGTTTAAAATTTATAAATGTACACGATAAATGCATTGTTTTTTAACACTAATTATTTAACAAAATAAATTTTCGTTTTACATATTTTCATATATTACATAATGAAAACAAAATTTAATATGGAATTATAAATACGGATAAATTACGTAAGGTGTTGAACTAATAAACCCTTTTTCATTTGATTAGGTATCTATGTGAATTTACACGTTCATTCAAATGTAGCACGAAGACACTATCGAAGAAAATCTCCAATAAAAGAACGAGCGAACTCAACGCACTGCACTCCGTTCGGTCATTGAGCATTATATCCCGCAACCATCCCAAAAGCTACCTAATAAGTGCCCCTCAGAAAAATAAACCCACTCCCTGCCTCAAAGAAAAAATCCTTTTGTCAACCCTGTGCGAGCAACCACTCGCGCCTTTCCGTCCTAATACCTCCGAGTCGGGTCTCGCGCCTTTTTTTTTCCGCGAGGGCGTTAAAAAAGAAGGACGCGCGCTTCCCTCCCGAACGCGCACTTTAGAAATGAGTACCCGGACTCGCGATTTTTACGGGGTTGGCCGCACGAGCGAGCAATTCCCACGTAGCCGAGTTCGCCTCGGTGAGCGAGGCCCGGCTCTAAAATCGGCACGCGTTTGCAGAAAAAAAAAGGAGAGCTTCGGCTAGTGGGAGGAAAACGTAAACAACAGACGAAATCGGGGGGCGGCTTGGAGACGTCGGCTGGCGAAAGGAGAGTGCATGTGTGTGTCCCTCAAAAGAACGGCAAGAGCGCGGCGGAATTTCTCTCCCTCGCAGACAGCGAGCTCAAAGGAGGACGCTTCTTTTACTTCGACGGGAATTTAAATGCAAGACTACCCCTTGCCTCTCGCGCTCGCTTTATGCATGCGCGTATATTGGAATGTGAGCCAGAGGGAGGAGGGGCTGCCGGGAGGGTGAGACGAAGCGGAGTTTATAGTCTTATGTATGGCGCTGAGAGTCTGCGATGTTTGCTTAATGTATCGTTTCCTCTTTTTTTTTTAAGCACGAGTGTAATCTTTATGTACTTTTGATGTCTTTGGTCTTTTTTGGCTCAAGTATCTTCATAATTTTGATAAGGCGATTTTTATTTACTTCCTATAAAAAAATAGCTGTTCACGCTTGAAATAAAAATAAGAATAGTAGCGCAATTAAAAATTGACATTAATTCTTTTTATTAAGAATGTTTAAGATTACTGTCAGAGTTAAGCGAAAATAATTGTCTTAAAATTCGAAATTACCCTTTAAATAACAAATACCCCATCGTAAAAATTGACAGAAATAAACTTCGTTTCGAAGGCACGCGAAGAAACAATTTTTCCACGATGGATAATTCACGATCATCCCTCAATCACGACAGAATTTAAGTAAACCTCAGGCGCTACAATCCGATAAAATAAAGTCTACGAACCGAGCAAACTTTTAAATTTCCGCGCACACATCCCCGACTAAATTTATATAATCCGCACTCTATGCGCACATCTACATGGGCGATTTGAGGGAAGTCGCTCTCGGGGGCGTGCAGACGCGCAGAAAAGGAGGAAAAGGTGAAAGGGCCCCGGCGTTTCCCGGAAGGAAAATCGAGAAGCTCCGAGAGGGTCGAGTATACGAGGGCCGCGCGACGTTAAATAACGCGACTTGAGGATTTATAGTAATACTTTTATGAAATAATGTTAGTGGCGGATATTAAGGCAGACGCCGTGAGAGAGCGTCGGCTGGCTGAGCGCCATGCGCTATCTCTCCACCCTCACACCCCCGACACTTTTCCGCCTCAGGGAGGGCGACGGGCCTCCTCGGCTCCTCGTAATTCACGCGACTTCCGCCGAAAGCTTCTTCGCGCACCCCCACGGCCGCTCCACTTTTCCACTTTAGAGCCGATGTTTATCGCTCGTTTGCGTAACGAGGAAGGAGACGCGAGGCTGATCCTTCCTCGTGACCGAGTGGATTCTCGTATAATTGTGCTCGCGAGTATAGTTTTCCTTTTTTCGGGCCGAAGGATGAGCGCAACTTGTTTTTGCGATAAACTGGATTTTTACCTGTTCCCTTTATTTTTTCGGAACGAGAAGTAAATCACTGTGTAACGAAGTTTTGCTGAAGTGATTTATGCATCGTGATTTCTAACTGAAACATTAAATTTTTATAATAAATAGACGGCCATAAATTGTATTCAGAAAATACAGTCGTCTTTTTTATGTATATTCTATATGTCAGTTCAAAGGGCGTATATAAGTCCATCATTTTTTATTATTTGACTGCGAGAGAAACTTTTTAATAATCGAACACGGTTAAAAAAAGTTAACATATTTTGTGTGTTATAAAAGAATGACGCATGTGTTAATTCAATACACACAAGAAATGTGTAGAGAATTAACAGGCATTATTATTGTGCTTGCGCTACTTGCTAATCTTCTTTTCTGTCATTTACACGATATTAAATGTCATATTTTTCAATAAATAACATGTGCTTGTGTGTTAATAAAAAAAAGTAACGCACAGTCTTTAAGCAACATATTTCATATATATGTTAATTTTAACATACAGAATATTAAAAGACGAAAAAAAATAGCATACTACGAATACCTTTTGAACCGTGAAGTCGGTACGACTTACTTTCGTTTGCTCGACTTATAAGAAATATAGATAACGCACCACTCTGCAAAATTAGCTAACGTTAAAAAAAAAAAAGAAAAAAAAAAGACGCACCCGTTGCTCCAATCCAGATAGCAATAGTAAGTAATCCGGTAGCGACGGCTGTACTTCAAACGCACCGAATAAAAAGTAAAAGCACAACTGAGCACTAAGTTAAAGTATAAATCCACACATACACATGACATCTCGTGCAGACTGCAGGCTGCGCTCGGAAGTTGCGCCCCTTCCCCACGGGGGTAGCAAACGCGAACCGTGCGAAACTCGCTGACGTCGTACTTAAAACCACCTTAATTAGCAACAAACAGCAGCGGCGAAGCCAGCGCGATGAGAGTCGCGAGCTAATTGTCTACCTATCGGAAGAAGTCGCGCGCATCTGTTTCTGATTATTAATTAATATCCGGCGACGGTGCTCGCGCATGAACGACCGCCACCCGATGCGCGCCTCCGATCTTCCGCGGCGCAGGGGCTTGCGACCCGCAAGACTCAACAGCAGTTGATTTTTCCACTTTGCGCGGCTGTTTACACTTGCGCGACGAGCTTACCTTTTTTATTGTTAGCATGAGAGATTTAATTGTTTTTTAAGCGTGACAACTGGGAGGTAATTTCGATGATGAAGTTGGCACGTATAGTGTGGGCTTGTTTCGGACTCCAGGGAAATTGACTTTACGAGGGTGAGATGTTGCAAATGTAAACTTGTGCATTTCGTGTGGGTTGGTTGTTTTTTGGGTCACTTTGCTGGGGTGCTTTATTGAAGTGGAAACCGTCTTCTATCAATGTATAAACATTAGTAACGAATCATGCATCCATTTTCATTGTTATTATTTGCTCTGTAATTAAGTTGTTAAGGTTTTTTTATTTTTTTATTTAAGTTTCTCCAATCTCTTTATCTGTCCAAAATAATTACATTTTTACGTAATATAAATAACGTAAAGTTTTAGAGACATCTTTTTATCTACGTGTCCTATAGGGATATAATTATCCTAATTTATAACTAAATGTCAAACGTTTTTTTTTTTAATTTATAGATTTATATATATATATATATATATAAATTTACTTTACAATTTTTCATTTTTTATTGTGGGAATACATAAATAATCAAATAATTATCTACGTGTCCTATAGCGATAATTATCCTAATTAATAGCTAAATGTCAAACGTTTTTTTTTAATTTATAGATTTATATATATTTACAATTTTTCATTTTTTATTGTGGGAATACATAAATAATAATAAAATAATTATTTAAGTAAGATAATTGTTTTAAAATTCTTATACAAATTTATTAAAACTACTAGTGACACCTATAATGAATTAAAAGTATAGACGTTCTATAGTAATATCAACGGTTGGTATTATAGAATACTCTATTTACAAACCACATGTAACCTAACCTTTCTTAGTTTCTTGGCGTTAGTGGAGACGTTCGGCGCAACAACACGTGGAGCTCTTACTAAACGGCATGTTATTAGTGAATTAGTTAATAGTTTTATTTAACTAATAAAATATTTATTAGTTACAATGCAACACGACGATGTAAGTAATTAAATTGTTGACGAAATTTTCTAAATCGAAGAGAAATTTAATGTAAACATTTTTCAGGTTGTTTGGAGTATCATCAACAAATCATTTTGTTCCTTCAAAGTCAAGTAAACATTATTTTTTATCACATATACATGAAGTACTTAATAATTTGAAACAAATGTTTAATAATATTTATATTTTTTTATAGTACAAAATCCCAAAGGTTTTGTAGAAATGAATACAATCTCACAGGTTTGTGCAGTCGTTCATCATGTCCACTGGCAAACAGTCAGTATGCAACTGTCAGAGAAGAAAATGGTATAATTTATTTGTACATGAGGACAGCTGAAAGGTAATTGACTAAATTGTGGCTTACTTTTACACCATAATCTTTATTTTACACCAAATTTTTGTTAGATCTTGTATAATCTTATGAATGAATATTTACATTTTAGAGTTCACGTTCCAAAAAACATGTGGGAAAAAATTAAATTATCACGGAATTTTGAAAAGGCAATTCATCAAATTAATGAAAACTTACTGTACTGGTCAGGATTTATTAAAGCAAAATGTAAACAAAGATTTGTAAAAATCACACAATATTTAATTCGAATGAGAAAACTGAGGTTAAGGCGTCAAAAGAAACTTGTTCCTTTGCAAAGGAAAATTGAAAGGAGAGAAAGACGAAGAGAAGAAAAGGCTCTTGTTGCTGCTAAACTTGACACTAACATTGAGAAACAACTAATGGATCGATTAAAGAAAGGAGTTGTAAGTTTTCATTCTTATCAATTCACCTTTTGATTAAAATTTCTGATCATTAAATTTTATTCTTTAGTACAAAGATATTTACAACTTCCCACAAAAAGTCTTTGATAAAGCTGTTGAAGCCGTTGAGGTTGAAGGAGAAAGTGAAGTAGAAAGTGAAGATGAAGTAAGTAAAAGTGAAAAAAGTTGAATTATGATCATGATTTTTTATTAAAGTTTAATATTTAATTAATTGTAGGAAGAGAAACAAGAAATAGAAAAGGAAGTTGAAAAGGAATTACAAGCTGATGCAAAAGCAGAAAAAAATACTACTAAGTTTATTGCAGCTGACAGTGATGATGACGACGATGATGAAGATGAATATGAATATGAAATGGAATCTATGGTAAACTTTCTCTGAATATTAAATGATTTATTATTCTCTTTTACTTTCATATCATAAATGCAATATTTTTCAGGATGAAGAAAGTGACTCCGGTATGAAAGAGCAAGTCGAAATGTCTAGTGACTTTGAATCAGATACAAGTGATATCGAGGTTTGTTCAGAAATAATATTAACATTTCTTATGATAAATATGTTTTAAAATATTTTTCATTTACTTTTAAAGGATACAGCTGCATCAACTAGTAAAGGAATTAGTAAACCAAAAGTCACAAAGAAAGGCAAAACACCCACAAAAACGAAACGACCCAAAGTGGAAATTGAATATGAAATTGAAGAAGAGCCGGTGGGTAGGCAAAGACTTCGTAGATAAAGTATTGTTACTATATAAAATTTTAATTAATTTTGTAATAAATCGTTTTAAGATTATACTTTACTCGTTTTCTTACGCAGCTTGAATCTTCTCATTGCTTATTATCCAAACATTTATTTATGATAAAATTATCTTAAAGGTATTTAATGATTAACGCAATAATAATAACTTTATTAAATTATAAAATAAAAACGGTACAAAAAGTTTTAATTAAAAAGAAATATTTTTTATAGTAAAAAATACATTTGAATAATACTTCTACTCTTTATCCTTATCTTGTCATTTGCAAACAGCAAAAAGTCAATCAATCACCGGTAACATTGATCATTATAAAAGTAATTAATTAAGTTCTAAATCCACCCTTTTTTCATGTAAGTCAATAAAATATTATACCATTTGTCATACCCAGTCTGATTGACCTCACTAAGTAGAACAACTTTCTGAATCTGACTCGGATCGTAAGTGTTTTTATCGATCTCCGCGCAGAAAAATTTAATCGCTAGGATATTGTGAAAAAACTCAAAGCCCGCATCGATTTTTAATTGTTTGTCAAACGATTCCCTGCTGAACGGCTTCGTATTGCACTTCATTTTCTCAAGAACTCCAACGAAACTCTCATAATAGAGATCCAGCAGCTCGTCGAAGTGATTATCCATGACCTCGGCGGAGGTGCTGCTGCAGAGGAAGTACGGAAGATCCCTCAGAGGACTGTTATAAGAATAATTCTGAAAGTCAACGAACTTTATGTCGACGAGTCGGCCAGCTTCATCCGCCTTGTACATGACGTTGTTGGTCCAGAAGTCAAAGTGGACGATCGACAGCCAGGGCTCCGGAGCGACGTAGCCGAAGTAACCGTCCCTCATTTCAGGTCCGAGGGTCGACTGGATGCAATCAGCGTGCGCCGCTATTCGCTCGTCCCTCATCAGCATCGTGTACATCGTGTCGAAAACATGTTCTTGCTCATCTTGATTCTGAAATGGCACTACCTTCGCCCGGGGTAGCACCTCCTTCTCCCAGAAGTCCGGCAGATGTTGCTTGCAAGCGATCCCCAAAGCGTGGAAACGAGCTAGCGATTTTACTGCAAGCTCCGAGTGCTCCAAGTCCATACCTGTGTTTATTTTGATGGTTCATTTTTAAGTGATATTTTAAGGAATCCTCGGAATAAAATATTTTATAGATGATTTATCTTCTTGAAGCCAAATGAAAAAAGAGCGAGACTATATTTCAATTTTTTGTAATTGTATTGCGACAAAATTTTTACAAGTTTTGTTAATTTGCAATTATTATAGATAATGAAATGCAGCAATCAAATTGCGATGATCAGTTTGAAGCTAGTATATTAAAATTAATATTTATATGATAAGATATCACAAGTATGCATTTTGACGTTTTATAAATGAAATAAGAAACACTTTGTATTTGCTTAATAAACGCAAAACAAAGTAATATAAGTACGATAATTGGTGACTGATTAACAACATTGTATGAATTATGAGTCACTATTTCATCACGTTAAAACAACCAAAAACTGTCGAATCAGCATCAACAATAAAAGAATACCACAAAGTAAATGATATCTTTATACACTTGATGTTTGATAGTGTGACAATTTAATTTATGGGAGTATAAAATAAACGTGAAATATAATGAAATTTTAACAAGAACCGCAAAAAGCACACTAACCGTCTATAATAAACTTATCTCTGCCTCTTCGTGATTTTATTGTTTACTATGTAATATACTTCCTTAACATATACTTATAGAAATTAAAAAATTATAATTGATCATAAAGTAAAAAATTTACTTTCAATCAATCAATTATCGAAGTTTATCAACGTACCCTTTATTTTATCAAGCGTGTAAAATCCCTGAACCTTCAAGTTTTCCATCAAAAGGACCACTGTGTCGTCAACGGTCTCCTCGCTCTCCAACGACTTCCTGAACCCCAGAAGCTTCGGAACTATATCCAACGGAGCACCAGGCCCCCCGGCGTACTTTCGTTCCAACTCGGCGTAGGCAGGCGCGAGCTTCTCGTAAAAGAAGATCTCCTTCTCGAAAAAGTCCGAGAAGTCGAATATGCAGCGCACCTCCGGCGCCAAGGGGTAGCATTTCGCGACTGCCTGCACCACCTCCTCCGGACCGTCCTCCGAGCGCCTGATCGTCGCGCGGACCCGAAAAAGCGCGCAGGCGAAGTTCTCGCCGGGCGGCAGCAATGGCTCGGTTTCGGCGCTTAAAACCAGCAGCCGCTCGCTGCACTCCCGTCGCAGAAATAACTGTAAATCAGCCGCGCTGATCTCACGCTCGTCGCGGGTGCCCATCGCCGATCCGCTCATCTTGGCCTGCCTCTCTCCGGAATTCCGAAGAGAATCTGCGGCGCGCCCGTCTCTCGTCTCGGCGCGCAGCAAACTGTCCGCGCGATTATATTCCACAGCCGAGCCGCCGAGCCGAGCGGCACTTATACTTACCGTAAACCGGGCCTCAAGAGCGGGGCCGAGAGGGAGAGAGAATTCGCAAAGGCAACGATTGCTTTCCAGCGGGATGAGACGCTGTCTCGCACGATCTACTTCGCGGGATTAAATGAATGTAGCTTACTGCACTGAGTCTATTGCTTCGAGAGATTTGCTTGTAGCCGATGCTGATTTTTTATCGGTCAAGTCGACTCTCGATTTAACTGTTGTTAGAGACATTAAGGGTATCTTATCGCATAGTTTAAATGTTTTTTTAGTTACTGACGGAAAGATCGTTTCGTATCAGTGATTATTAATAAATAAATCATACAGCTCCCTTTATTATCAACTTTCATACATCTTTTATCTTCACAAACTATTTTTATATTTTTTTTTTTTTCTTAAAATACATGGGACTCTCGCATCAATTGTAACTTATCGCTCAACAGAAATAAGAGTAAATTACGTACATGAATGGAAACGATTTGGTACAGTATTAACAAATTTATTGAAATATAATTTATAAAAAAATTAATAAGAATTACATTAAGTTCTTTTAACTTTAGGCACCTTTCGATTTCGATTTCGGTTCTTAACATTCGTGACTTCATAGAAGTTACTACCGATCTTCTTCCGCTTGTTAGCTCTGTCCAACGCCCTCCTTTGTTTACTAGTCAATTGTTTCTCTGTTTTATTAAGTGCAGGCTTGGTGACACTAGACACTTTGAATGGACCACTTGTGGACATCAGTCTGGACTTTGAACTTTCCTCCTCACTGTCACTGGAGTCCATGGGCTCATCTTCTACCTCATCATAAGCACTTTGAAGTAGATTGTCTTTATTAATGGGAATGGGTGTCATATCTGTATCGGACGCATCACTATCGTCTTTCGTGTTTTCTAGTGACTCGTTGATAATACTATCATTTCCATTTACAGCTTCGTTTTCTGTATTGACGCTAGTTTCATTTTCTTTTACACCTTCATTTTCTTCTTCGTCATCTGATTCTTCGTCGCTTGAATCTCCCGCACTAGATGTACACCTGCTAGTATTTTTGCTGGAGCTATTTAAAGATGGATCTGGTGCGATTAAATCTGTCCTCATGTCGTCGTGCGAATAAGGTAGGCCTACTCTGATTTTTCGGAAATCTTGAACCACCGCTGGAGCAGTTACATGCTTCTTCTTGGAATTGGAATCTTCGCCAGTCTTACTTTCAGTTTCTGATTTGGTTGTTTCATCTGTGGCTTCTGGCTTGTCTGATGCGATTTCTTTTACAATCGGTTCTTCAAAACCTGCCGGAGCAACGTAGAATGGCAATTTTCCCCGCTGCCAATCATTCAATATCATACGAGCTGCTTGACCTATGTCGGGTTCTCCTTTTTTCAATAATTTGCCACTTCTTCGTGCAAACTTTTCTAAGAAATCTACATGATCTTCCCATTCTAAAATTTTGTATGTCTTTTTTATATACTCTGGTTTGACTCTTTCTAAAACAGGTAAAATATAGTCTTCTGGATTTTGAATGAGTTCTACTCTGACAACTCCTTTTAAGACTTTCTCTGTGTCAGTTTCGGCTGAAGGGTAAACTATTCCAGGGCAATCAATTAGGTAAATTCTTCTCATTAAAGTTACATATTGCCACACTTTTGTTTCTCCTGCTATTGGAGCCACTTTACATACTTTTTTAGACCTTAAAGTGTTAATAATGGAACTTTTTCCAGTATTTGGATATCCAATGAGGCCAACACTGATTTGCTTTTTGTCAACATGTAATTTTGCAAATTGTCGTAAAAGATTTATTAAAGATCCTTTCCCAAAAGGATGAGTTAATGATGCATGAAAAGCAATCGTGGGATACTCTGCACTGAGGATAGCAACCCACCTTTGAGTTACCCATGTAGGTACAAGATCTACTTTATTTAAAACAAATATTAAATGCTTATGTGCCTTCTCCTTTTTAAGATAATTCTCTACTGGTGGAGACCTAGTTCCCATAGGATCTCTAGCATCTAAGACTTGTAAAACAACATCCGAAGAGTCTATTACTTTATACAATTCATTCCAAATTCTTTTACTTTGACCTGCTGCCATCACCCAGTCTCTTTGTGCATCTCTGATGCCTTCATCCGGTCTGATCAAATCACGGTCTTTAGAATCTTTTTCTTTGTCGTAAACTTCCTCTTTTTCTTCTGCTTTTTGTTGAAGTTCATCATATGAAGATATATCTAAATTAGGTCTTTTTCTTTGCTTTTTTGGACCAAATACTTTATCGTAACTTTCTGTTTCTAAAATGTGAACTTTAGCATTCTTTGCTTTTTCCTGAAGCAATGTAATTGGTAATGTAGTTGGTTTTATAATAACTTGATATGAATCCTTTCTGACAGCTCCCAGTTCTTTCTGAAATTTTTGTAGTGCATTTTGCGAAATTACTCTAGAATTTCCGAACCATCTTGGAGATGGCTCAACTCTCGACATAGTTCCAGATTTATTCCATCCTTGAAAAGGAGCTGGGCTTATGATTTTTCCTACTTTGTTACGTTTTGGCTTTGAATTACGGTACATTTGCAATCGTTTAATAGTTGCTTTGGTTCTGATCTTTCCTACTCCTTTGAGACCCTCTGTGGGTCTTTCTGGATTCATACTGTGACCAGAGCGGTTGAAGCCCTGCTTCCGAGGGGCTTTTACCGCTGAATGGGTTTTTGCCATTTTGTCTGAAAAATATTTAAAAATGTGAAAATAAATTCTTAAGAAAATTCACATAAACATTAAAATTGTAGAAAAGCAGTTTGTTAGATGTATATTTAAGTTGTAAATTAAACCGTTTATCAGTAACTAATCATGTATACATATTGTGAATTCGTATGTCCCAAAAAGTATAAAGAAATTAAAATTTACACTTAGCCGTAAAAAAAACTATTTTCAAATAATCGACAATCTCACCTGTTAATTAACTCCTCAGTGTCAAAGAAAACAAATATACAAATGACCAACTTTTTTTTTTAAATAAAATATTCTTGTCTACCGCACACGAAGCGAGGTTAGGTGCGTCAAAGCACGACACCACCAAAATACTACACGTGCGCTGCAACGCGAAGTGTGCCACGTGCAGTCGAGACGCATCACGCATTCACGAAAACGACCGTCGGCCAACTTCGCGCCTATCCTTCCCAGGAACTGGATGGAATGGAATGCAAAAAAGGAAAAAAGCCGATCTATATAGTCACCTCGGCTATATCACGGACGGTTCTCAACTTCGTGGAACGGCTGCCACTGTACTGCGACAGTACACTCGTGCAGCGAAGGAGCCTAGCCTAGCCGATCGGAGCAGTCAGCCAGCAGTCCGTTCGAGAGTGGCCGCGGGTGCACGAGTGCCTCTTCTTTTTAACTTTGATTTTTTTGCACTCCTCCCTCGGCCCGTTGTTGAGGCGCGCGTGTGCGGCGACCGAAAAATAGGAGCATCCCTCCGTGGGTCGCACGGACCTCCGGACTCCCGAAACCCACAACCCCCCAGGAAACCAACGATGCTGCTCTGAGGACTTGCGAGGTTAACGGGGAAGGCCAAGGCGACGAAAAATGGTGTCTATCATAAAGAATCAGTTGCTGAAACATCTGTCGAGGTGAGCCTTTCGCTTAAGAGGGTCACGGACGGCGCGTCCATCCGTACCCTTTCGCCTCTTCTTCAGCTTTCAAGTAAATTCGATGTGGAGCTTGCAAAGCTCCTGAACACGGCTTGACTCGCCCTTGAGGGTAAAATTGATTGCTCCCTTGCGGTTGGCTTTCGTGTGCGTCGCGCTTTTTCATTTCGGATGCACTTGGAGCGCGCGTTCCCTTTTGATCGACGAAAAATCGATAGCCCCGTGGTTTGGAATTCAAATCAGGTGCTGAGGATGTTTGTTTTTTTTTTGCATTATTTATCTATATTATTCTACGGTGCGTTGAACAGAGTGAGCTCGATTGACAGTACCGCGATAAATTTAATTTAGGTGCTAACACTTTGCAGGTGTGCTAGTCAACATATTAACAAATATGCATGCTTAGCGAATTTAATTAGCATTTCAATTATTGCAATACCATTCAGTTGGTATATTAGAAAGTGAAGTTATAGCAGCATTGCGTGCAATGGTTCATAAGAAAAGTCTCTACGGCTATTATTTTCTCCAGCTCTCTCTAGTAAAACTGCCTGCTTTCTCCTTGTATCAAAGTTTTTCTATTCTCAATTTTAACGGCAGTAAAATTTCTCTACCCTTTAGATAAAGAGATAATAGTTCTTTATTTTATTTTTTGACTTATATCAAAAAAGATGGGAATCCCAGTTAAATACAAAAAATTGATGCTATTAACCTTTAGTTAGTAAGGTTTAAACAAATTTATTTTTTTAACATTTTGTATTTTAAACTCATACTAATATTTATTCTTTTTTTCAGATTCACCAAAAATTTATCAGCAGATAAAATAAACCTCAGTACTTTCAAAGGAGAGGGTGAACTAACAAACTTAGAGCTCGATGAAACAGTATTAACAGATTTATTGGAATTGCCATCATGGCTGAGATTGACAAGCGCATGGTGCAACAAAGTTACTTTCCGCATACAGTGGACCAAGCTGAAAAATGTTCCCATATTTTTGGTGAGAGCTTTATTATAATTTATAGATATCAATATTTATTTGTGCAAAAATTTTTATTTAATGCTATTTTTCAGAGTTTGGATGAGGTACATATTGAAGTAGAAACGTGTGAAGATTTAAGAGATATGTCTTCTCCTCAAGGCTTGTCATCTTATACAGGACCCACAAAATATTCTTACATTCATAAAATAATTGATGGAATAACTGTTGCTGTTAATACTGTTTCTGTTACATTTAAAAGCCCTGCATTTATTGCAAAAGTTCAGGTAACAATTTAATTTATTATGTTATCTTCAAATTGATATCAGGTTGAAAATTTTAATTATCAAAGATAAATGTCCATTAATTTAATTTTTAGATGTCCCGCATAGTGGTAGAATCAAAATCACCTACGTGGCAACGTTGTGATTTGAGAACTACAAGAGTAAAAGATCCAGATAGGGGACAATTATTAATTTTTAAAGAATTAGAATGGCAAACTGTAAGAATAGAAGCCCAAAGTACTAAAGATAAGGATCTCACCCCTCTACGCCTTCTCACCAATCAAGCAAGATGTAGAGTGACTATTAAGAAAAGATTGTCTGGTAAATATTTATTTATTTATTCAATTTTTTGTAATTATAAATTTTAAACATACTGTCACTAACCATGAGTTTATTTAATTCCAGACTGTTTTGTAATGGGATCTCGATTAGTCATCATTCTTGATGATCTGTTATGGGTTTTAACTGATTCTCAGTTGAAAGCAGCCTTGCACTTTATTGATTCTTTAGGAGGACTGATTGAACGAGCAACTATGTTAGAAAGGAAAACAAAAGCAGCCAGAAAAATAGAAGTATTACCTGAATATCAAGCCCAAATATCACAACAAACAAATATCAGAATAAAAAGTCAAAGCAATACAGCAATTGCGAAAATCTTTAGTAGATATGATGTAGTTGAAACATCATATCATTTTCTTTCTCAACGTATAGACTTGCATCTCTGTGATGATGTCGGAAGTAAGTATCATAATTTTACATGTTTGATAAAAGTTTCTGGATTAACTTGGTTCATTAAATTAGTTAATATAATTATAAATGATTATTTCAGCTGGTAGATCTTTGCATCCTGAACTGAAAGAAGGAGGTGCTGTACAAATATCACTGGTTAAATTTCAAATCGATTATTATCCATATCACTTGGCTCTGGCAGATAGAAAACATTGGGCCTTATATAAAGAGAGTGCTACACCTCATAATCAATGGTTACAGCAATCTCTCAACTCATTCCGTGGTCAATTTATGGATCTAATTGATTCTGGCCGTACTCAACACTCTCCATTAACTAAGACTCAGGGTAATGGTTCTGGTCAGTAATTTTTATTTCACATATTTAACAAATGATTTTAAAATTAGTAATCAACTATATCAATGTTTTTTAAAATTTTTTTATTACAGGAAATGATAAAGAAACAGAAAATCGTGATAAACCATTGAGCAATCAAAATCAAAATTCATCTTCCCAAGAACAAAAGAAGTCGTCACAGCACCCAAGCGGTAATCCGGTTAAAAACTACGTTTTGGAACAGCTCGCAAAATTAATGACGACGTGCATTGTCATTAGAATCAATGACTTTACCTTATATAAAGTTACTTCGTCATCAAGAAAAGCAATGCCCAAAGAATTCATAACAGGTAACTTTGCAATTGACATTACCGAATGCCGTTTAATTCAGTAAATATTTATATTTAAAAATTGATCGGTAACAGTAAATGACTTTTAAAATATTTGTATTCATATAGCGCAAACGAGGAAGAAACACGGTCCAGGTATTGATGCTGAAAATTTGTAGTGTGCCTCAATTCACGTTTTTTTCACTTAATTTTATATAAAAAATGTTGTTTAGAAGTAGAATGTGTTCATTAATTTCACGTACACATCAACACGAAATGTTTGGTCAAATTTATCTGTTCACACTCTATAATTTGTAGTTTAGAGAAATTAATTCACTTTGTAGAGAACTGAAGTCACATAAATGAATTAATAAGTGTCATCATGTGATGGAGATATATGGCATGTTTATTCTGTTTTGATAAGCATTGACCAAAGAATATAAAACTTTATATTATTTTTAGGTGATCGCGATAGGTTTTGCTTGCCAGAAGAAGTTAATATTCTTCATGCAGAATTCACTTATTATTATTATCCAGGAGATTTGAATTTTCCTTGTAAGTAAAGTTTGAAATTAAAAATTTTCATTATTACTGTATTCTAATTTTTAAATAATTAATATTTAATTTGGTGAATTGCAGTACCACCTCCGAAGTTTTATGTACAACTTAATCCTATTCAAATAAACTTCGATGTATGTTCCTGCCTTTGGTTTAATTCGTTTCTTCTTAATTTGTATTATTCACTTTTGAATAGCGGAAGTAATATGGCTAGCTCATCTTCGAATTTCATGTATTTTGATGTAAAAATCGAAGCAATTTTGCCTAGAGTGAGTATCTTTGTTTTCGACGAAAATGTTTTCATCATCAAATAATTAAAATATTTAATTATTTCACAGTTAATATTTGAAAGCCAACACGATTTTCCGAATCAAAAAGATAGACCAAGATCGCTGCACATGCAGACCTCAAGAGCAACTATAACAAATGTAAGATCAACGGAAAGCTCTTCCAGAGCAGATTTGGCCCAATGCCTTAATGCTTTCCAAATGGGCCAGATGTTTTTTGGATCTGAATTTCCTAATAAGTCTGGAGATTATAATGTAGTTACAGACAAATTCTTGGAGCATTGTGCTGGTAAGGTTATTTGCTATTTTCTCAAAATAAATTTGTCAATCTCTGCAATTGTATGTAAAAAAAATATTTTTAGGTACCGATAACATCAGGTCAGTGCCACCGAGTTTCAGTAGTAATTCGGTGAATGAAATGATTCGTCAGTTGAGTAAGGAACTTCTTTGGACAGAAGCAAAGGACGTTTGGTGCTGTAATTTAGAACCTGTATGGGGTGATTTTCTTGGTGCTCGAGCTGTAGGTCAGAATCGACCAGTGCCGTTCCTGGATGCTTTTCCATTGACTCTGTGGTTACATATGAAGGATGCTCGCTCATCGGTACCTACTACTGCGGATATACATGGCCTTGCGTACATTAGTAATTTAATCAGCGTGCAAATCAATCATTATCAATACCTATTCTTGTTAAGACTTTCGGAGATGGTGTCCGAGCTTGCTACTTATTTGTCAGTTGATTCTAATAAAATTTTAAAAGTGGAAACAGGAGGTAAGAGAGATTTAACGTATTTTCAATTAAACTTTCTTCTCACAAATTTATTAAATTTAAGGCTCAATGGTTATCGGAGCTTTGGTCCCACAAGTGGAAGTAACGTTCATCATGCCATCGCAGACGCCGGGTAAGGAAAATTCCGGAGGCGATCTTGAATCCGTAGTACCGGATACTTCCAGCATAATCGACGAGATTGGGGGCTCTTCGAGTTTGTGGCAACACGCAGTTATGGCGCGCGTCGATTATAGCACCAAGCGCACTAACACGAGCAACGACGTCGAGACGCCGCAGAGCGAAATCTCTTCAATGCTTTCCATGGATTTTGCAGGACAAGTTGTCACGGGCCAAATGGGAGCGTGCCAAATAGTACCGTCTCCGGCAGTTGTCACATTCAAACAGCAGAATGGCTCGGAAAGAGAAGATTATAAAGCAATGAATACAGGCATTACTGTAGAGAACTGGACAAGAAGTCACGGTGAGATGAAGTCGAAGCTGACGAAGATGGACTCCGTATCTGGAATTATACCCAATAATTTCAACGTTAACCTGTCTTCCATGAAGAAAGGTTTCAGTAACCTCATGACGTCTCTGGATTCGGCTTTGAAACCCTCCCCAGAAGACGGAAGCGACACTATCTCGATGCAAAGCGACGTTAGTTCGGATAGTGAAAATTATGTTGTTGTGTCGCTGGAAGATCAAGAGAAGATGGATGCCGCCTTCAATGTTGATAATTCGATCAGAATTACGGCCGTCGAAGAGGCAAGCGAAGTGGTGGAAGAGACTCCAGATACGCAAAGTGAAAAGTCCATGGATAGTGTATGTAAAAGAAAAGACTTGGTGGGTAATTTTTACGTTACTAATAATTTGTTGTATTCGTTATTTATTGAAGATTTAAATCTTTTGTAATTTAATTTATTTAATTTAACTTTTTGTACTTGTCATTTATTTTATTTAGATTTAAATTAATTTTATTATAAAAATTTAAGGTATCAATGACGACGTTCAAATTGTCAAAAGTTGAAGTGATACAGCAATCGTCTGGATTTTCATCGGCTATAAAAGTACAAGTGTGCAATGTAGCAAACGATGAATGTTCATCAATTCCTTGGGATGAGTTTCAGGTATGTTATTTATCAATTGCATGCGATATCGAAAACTTTGACGCAATAATATAAATAACCAGCTTTATTTTTAACATACTTATTTCAGCATTTTTTTTTTAACATTTCATTAAATGTTATTTACATTAATGTAATTAATATTAACATAATCAAAAGTGTTTTTGGTTTTCTTATATTTATTAATCGAAAACTAAGCAATTTATCGTATACCATTTGATTATTATTCAACAGAAATTTTACCCACACTTAAAGCTGCTTGGGATAGAATATATAATCACACTCTTTGATATAATTTATTTAAGTAGCATTGGCAGTACTATTTCCACAGTCATATATATCTTAAATTTTTTTATTGGGTTACATTTTTATTGATAAATTCTACTTATACGTATACATGTCATACTTATACAAGTTTTGTCTCTCAACTTTTTTTGCATGCTTTCTCCCGCGTCTCTCCTTCTCTTGTGAATGTTTTTATGTGGCACTTGGCAGGCCAAGAGAAAGGTATTGGCAAAATATTTATATTAAAATTAACAGTAGAATATCACAGAAAATGGATGCATGATTTTAGTTCAATAGTACTTTCAGTCGCAACAAGTTTTAATTACTTACCCACAGTGTAACGCTTCTTTCCGTCAGGAGGTGCTAAACGAATTTTTTTTTCCGAGCTTCTGAAAAATTTTAAACAATGTCTTGCTTTTATTTGCAATGCTTTAGGCATATTAAAGAAGAATAAGCCTTGCTTTTATGCGCCAGCATGTTTTTGTAGCTTTGATATTTTTTATTATTGAATCGAGCACTGAAAGCTACCTTGACTATTAGTACGAACATTAAATCTTTTAATAATGCTATTCTTTATATCACTTACACATTTTGATAGCGAGTATTTTTACTTAAACGCTAAATCATTGTATTAAAATACAATGAATAAAAAACGCTACTGCTATCAGTGTGTAATGTAATAATCTTAGAATAATGTTTCTTTAAACGTTAATGATTCAAGCTCATTGCTTTTGTAATGAATAGTAGACAAGTATTTTACAGTATGCAATAGGATACTGTCACTGTCACTTTGACTCGTTGAATTTTATATGAACAATAACTAACAATAAAAGAGCTTGAAAATTAGTGAGACAATTATCGTCGAAACGAAGAATCATTAAAACATCGTTTTCCTCCTTCAGACGAAATTCAGTTCTCGATCGCGAGGTTGGGTCGAGTTGCCCTCGGATGCGGACTGCCGATCTCGGATAAAACTACGTTTGGACCACTGTCTGAAAAACAAGGAGGATACGAGGAGGCTGTCGGAAGCGAGTCAACTGAGCAGCAGTGGCAGTACCCGTTCGTCCCAAGACCGTGGCAGAATCAGTGACCTGGATGGCATTAACTTCTACGATAAACATAGCATACTGGACTTGTTTGAGGACAAAATTGAAGTGAAGGTTGCAGACGTGCCACTCACCATGTCGATGAGTTTCGTTACCGGTCTTACCGATCTTATCGAAGACGAAATTATACCTAAACCTATACCACTGAAGGTTTGTTTAAAAATGTTTAGAAGGTCAAGTTTATTATGTGAATGGGTGCTTAATCTTTCAAATGATGCAGGTATTTCTGGAAAATATTAGTGTACGTCTCAACGAAGACCGTCCACCTAACAACATAACATCACCCGGACCGATTCCAATAGATCTGAGCATCTCGAAGCTCAGCATAACGAGGGACATCGATGGAGTTTTTCGTATCGAACCTCTGGGTAATTATCGTGCCAACTTATTTCTTAATAATAGCCAATTAATTTACATTAAACTGCCACTTGTCGTTTTGTAGCGTTACTTATTAATTTATTTATTCATAGTGATAAAGAATTTAAAAATTGTTGCCTAAATTTTACAAGTTTTTCTTTAAATTGACTGAGTAAACTGTGCATTAAGTTATCAACGAGTACAGATGTAATGGATATTAGATCAAGACGACATGCTTTTTTGTATTAATTTATTGGAACTGTGTTTTAATTGCAAGTGGCAGAAAATTTTGCGACAGAAAATAATTTGAATTTTAACTACATATGGCATAATTGTTCTGTGCACTCAGAAGGCCTTTCGAATGTGAGCATTGGTATAACACAATTAGAAAGAAAACCGTAGAAATAGTGGTAATAAGCTTTCGCTGCTGAAAGAAAGCACTGCTTTAGGTAGATGTTCGTCCAGCTAGAGATAAATTGGACGTGCACTCCATGATTTAGATGAATGAACGAAGCATGAATTAGAGTAGTTTAATAGTATAGTTAATTTTTTTACGATTTTTGACTAGAGCTTAATTGAATATTTTAAAACATTTTTAAATTTTAAAATTGAATATTAAACAAGCTAAGAGTCATAGCTGAAAATTTACATTTTTTACAAATTATATCATGCAAGTATCTTTCAATTTCATTCATGACTCTGCTGTAATAAAACGGTTAAAAAAAATATTTTGCTACATTGCTAAATCTTCATTAGAAAAGCCTAAGCATGATAAAAAAGTAATACCATAACAAAAGTACCCTTAAAAATATTTGTAAAAAAAAAAAAAATAATTGAATATTATCTTTTTTATGTATTTTTAATAAGAATATTTCACCTTAGGCTCTTTAAAGGAATCAGAAATAAATATTTTTTAATTTCAACTCATTTATAGTGAATGTATTGAGATCGAAGAAAGAACGATTATCAAACTTCCTTGACGGCAGCAGCGCTCATCTCTCCAAGTTTGTAGAGCAGGAACTGGAGTTAAACAGTTTGAGAGAAAGCTCAAAACAGCTCAAGTCTGATAATGAGGAGCTCCGTCGAAGACTGGTCGCGATGGAGCGCTTGTCAGAGGAGAATTCAAGGCTTCGAAGAGTCAAGGAGGAGTTGCGCGCCGATCTGAACGCTGCTCAGGAGGACATATCCGTTTTGCTGAAAGAGAAGAGGATACTGCAGGAGTCCGTAATTGACTTACAAAATCAGTTACCAGTTGGCGGGGCATTCGGTGCGTCTAGCAGGGGCTCGGTCTGGTCCAATAAAAGATAGCACACCAGCTGTTTCGACTGTTCGAACTGCTGCAGTTCAAGTAAATCGTAACAATTCGCATTCTCCGAGGAATGTACTTACGTTAAGGAAAAAAAGAAAAGAGACACCGGGTCTTTTTTTCTCTACAAGAGGGAGCGATGTAGGCGACAGCTAGTGATTACAAATGCATCTTTAAAAATTTTAGCAAAAATGGAACTTTTACTACTTCCTAAGAGATCAATAGAAATTTAGAAAACGTTCAACTATTCTTTTCTTCAAATTACAATATGCTAGCGACTGCCGCATGTCTAAATAAATCGGAATTGTACAGTTTAAACCGCTAGAAAAAAAAAACAAAAAACAATGAAATACGAGAATTTTTTAAATTTATGACTTTTAATGCAGTTACCGACATTGAGCGATGAAATCCATTGATTGTAACTGGCTTAGGATTTAGTCAATGGATATCATTAACAAGGCATTGATTAGCTCTCATTTTTGTGGTGGGTTGTTAATTGATATTATTACCATTATTTACACGTTATATAGATTCGCAGTATTTATTTACGCTGTGAATCAAGTGAATATATAATGTGTTTTAAAATATGTACATATGCATTAAAATATTTGCAGAATTTCGATACTAATTTCCGTATGGTATAGAATTTTACTTTTGTTCTTTTGTATGTTGCGTATGATTTTACGGAATGGACATTATGAGATGAATTGTAACTGTCATACTTACGTTTTTTGTACTGTCTTTACTAAACATAAAGGTGAGAAGCTAGAGGAGGCGAATTTTAATGAAAATAGCTTAGATCACTATACGTGAAGCGAATCCGCAGGTGCTGTCTATTTGAGCTCAACGCCAATTCGCGGGTTCTGAATCAATGAACGACAAACAATGGAAGTATATAGGTTGTAAAAAAATTAAAGTTTATATTAGCTTCGATCAGAGATAATATAGTAATACTTTACGTATAAAAAGTTGATTGAACTGAAGACTGTATAATATGATTCCGTAAATTTTTTTCTTGAAAGTAGCTTTAGCATAAAGTCTTCTTAATTTTTTTTTGTCGATAGAAAAATAAATTTACATTTCTGTCGACAGATTGCCGGTCAATCTAATGTTCAAATAGTGCAATGAAATATTTTTCTAGCTCCTAAGATTCAATAGTTGAAAGACGAGTTGATAATATTTAAACGTTAATAAATGCATTGAATGAGAACTTGCGGAAAGAAAGTCAGAATTTGTTTTATTATTTTTAGCATATCAAGAAAACAAAGAATTGAAATAAAGAATTTTGAAATATCAAGACATTTATATTGTCTCAATCTCAGGAGAAAGAAACTTTATCTTTAAAATTGTTTACAATTTCATCATTGACTAAGAATTGTTAAACTACGATAATACGTTATACAATGCATTATTGAAAAGCTATATATTTTTTCATTGTCAAAATATAATTATTCTATTTAAATTTTCATATTTTTATTTACTTTACTGAAAGAACTGATCGAAAACTTGTACGTTTATGTACATTTTATGGCATTATTTTTTACAATTATTGTAGTTAAACATTAATTTGCTTCTAAATCGAAATGCATTATACTTTCAATTTAAGATGATTGTTAGTGATTTATATTAAGAAAAATTGCATTATTGCATTTTATTTAGTTTACAAACTGAAAGAATTCTTAAATTGTTACTAAAAGCTTTTGTTATTACATTTTATAAAACTTAGTTTATAGGTATAAGACTATGTAGATACTACAATAAAAAACACTTAATATTTTTCATAACCCATACGTGGTTAACAAGAAACAAAAAAGATGAGTCATATAAATCGTGGCTTTTATTGTAATTATTAGCTAGTTTGTAAGTGTTCACAAAGAGATGCATTTCGTAAACTAAAACAATGAAGATCGACTAACGAAATAAATTCCTAATTCCTTATGTGCACAATATTATGCGTAATAAATGTTACATTTTTTCTGGGGCTAACTATGAATTCGTTAGTCGATTGAAATGGCAGCCATAATTGGCGAAATGCATCTCCTTTAAAAATTATGTTATTTTAAGCAAGCAAATCGCAACGAGTATTGCATTTAAATAGCGTTACAAATTTTCTTACTTAAAATGACAAAAATAATGACTGCGATATATAGTAGTCGTTGAAATTCAATTAAATTGAAATTATTGTATTAACCTTAAATGTTTCCAGAAACATTTTAGTATACAATGGCAATTCATGATTTTAAAAAATAGTCATCTCAAAATTGTATTCCTGGTTCTCTTATTATCTTTTTATTTTTATTTTTTTTATATTTATTTTATTAATGGTTGTTCAACATTCTGTGCTTCCTTTGTAACGTTCGTCGGGCGAACTGTAAATTTACAAAAACTAAGTAACATGTTAAGCAATGGCATTGGGCGATACGATTTTATTAAACAATCAGCCATGTATTTTCTAAGTGTGATATTCCTTTCGTGTATAAAGCGCAATTTTTCGTGGGCAAGAAACCAAAGCTTTGTGATGTTTACGAATGTGAGAGTGTTTGCTTTGAAACACCTAAAATACATGTTAAAAATTCAGATATTTTACCTGAAAATTTACTTGTGGTTTTTCATTTCACTAATCCTGATTGTTTTGTTTTATATTTTCACAATTGCAGTGTAGCACATAACAAAAAGAATATGTTATGTGCTATACTGTATAATTTTAGGTGCATAACTATTAAAGTGAAAATTCCCTCTATGTTGAGTCTTTAAAATTAAACATTTTAAAGTTTTAAAGTATTCCATTTTTTTTTTATAATTTCATCATTACTTCAATAACAGATCTTAAATAAATCATGGAAAAATAATTAAACATTTGATGTACATACTATCAATTGCTTATTTTTCATTATTTATTTTAGATTCGTTAGTGTTTGTGTTAATATAAAGATGTGTTCGAAATCAGTCTATTTTATATTTCACAATGTTTAACAATCGATTTATATTTTTTATGTCATTTTAATTTTATATGTGATTTTATATGTGTTTACATTGAAAGCTTAACCTAATTTGTTTTATATACTCGCATCAAAAGTGCATATTTTTATCTCGACACGGAAATTAAAAAATAGGCATTTCGGCATGAATATGTAAAAAGATCATATATGCGTCATGGAAGATAAAAAAGTGCCTCAGTTTGCGTGTTTGTCATAATTTACAGGCGATCTGGGACCATCCTTTCTTCATTTCTCTATAGGTGCATAATACATTATTATTAATCTTTTTATAAAGACATGCGTCATTATTTGTTTTCATTATATTATAATACATATATTTTATAAGTAATCACGTTATACAATCGAATAACTGTTGCAGCCAATTCTTTTCGATGAACTTTAAAATAATCCCAGTTACGCGTTTCTTGAATAATTCGTTCGCATTCGTCGTCAGCATTATAGAATTTAAGTCGTAATTAAATTCATTATTCTCAGTATGTGTGCAACATTTGACTCCATCAGACAATGCAATCTCTCTCTTCTCAATGTTGACGTATTTAGCTCTGTTGCTTCTACAGTTTCGATTAGTTTATTGTATTTATGCTTCCAATAAATCATCGAAATGATTCTCCATGACTTCATCGTAAAAATTGACGCAAAAAAGTAAGGCAGGTCTGTTTGCGAACTACCGAAGTATCGAATTATTAAGTACTTAATTTTTTCGTATGGTGTAGTTAAGTAAAAACAAGACATCAATAATAAAGTCTTATTTATTATATAAATCGAATAAAAAAATAATTTTAACCAATTATTAAAATACATTCTCTAATTTGTGTTGATAAAAAGTTCCTATGGTTTCTAAGAGTAGAGACATTCATTTTATTCTTTGCAATCAGTTCTATTACATGTTTGGTACCATTACGAACTGCATAGTCACTTTTGCACTGGCAGAATGAGCTTTTGCGATATAATTATATCCGAAGACTAATGAGCATTGTAATTATCGTTTAAATATAAACTGACAACAAAGTATAAGTGAAAATAAAAAATAAAATCTGCTTATTTGTTTTGGAGCCATTTGATAAAGAATGGCTTCAACTACAGTTTTTTTAATTAACATAAAAATATAATATTATAAATATTTTTAAATGTAAATTTTCACTAATATTCTGCTTCTAGACTAAACTATTGAAAGACTGTGAAAAGAGATACTTCAATTTTATAATCACACAATTCGTGGATAACTGAACTAGTTAGATAAAACCTTTGAATAAAGGTTTACTAAATACTTGTGGTTCCAATGACATTAATATCGTTCGCTAACGTGGAAAATAGTGTTTAATCATAATTAACCTTAATCTTTTATTATAATACTTTATCCATTTCTTTAACCTGCGAAATTCCGTTACTCTACTTTAGCTCTGAATTTTCGTTTACAGCCAGTCCTTCTCAATAAATTTCAAAATGGTAGCTATTGCGCGTTTTTCAAATATCTCGGTTGTGTCTGACATCATTACTGACGACTTCAAATCATTAATATCAAGGTCATCTCCACCTTTCTGCGTGAAAAATTTGATAGCTATAAGGCAGTGAAAAAGCTCAGCATTTGCAACCTTCTTCAAATGCTCTTCGAAGTTTTCCCTTGTCAATGCAGTTGTGTCATGACCAAT
>JAWWEN010000024.1:3313356-3349899 GCA_035582955.1 Sycophila texana
TTTCAAAAAAATAATTACTTGATTCAAAGAAATATTTAACAAGTACTATTGAAGTAAATATTTACTTAAAATTACCATTTTTCTCTCATTGTCAGTGCAAATACTAAAAAATTAAGCATGTTTTAAAATGTAAGATTGATTAACTATAACTTTGAAAGGGTTAAAGTTAGTGTTTCAATCGTGCCATTGAAATTTAAAATTATACATAATTTAATATAAGATTATATACTTTCAGTAGATTTCAAATGACAATGACGAAAATAATTATTACTCTACTGGAATGATGACAAAATTAAGGAATATTAATTTCCATTTTCATTTAAAAAACCAGCAAATGTTGAAAGAACCAATCCGTTTATTAAAAAACAATTTAAAAATTATCCGCTAATATAGTGAAAGTATCATCTTCTTGGAATGTAAGAATATTATAAAATACTTTACTTAAATGTATAAATATTCTGTGGGTACAGATAAACTCGGTAAAAGATGATGCAACACTTGCAAACAATGTAAGTAAGCTAAACAACTTATCCTAATTTTTTTCCTCTGCCATAGAAATTACAATTATACCGATCGATTCATCACGATCAAAAAGAATAATAAAAATGTACTGCGTGTGGATCTTTAAAAAAAAAAGAGAGCATGTTCAATCGTTTTTTATGCAAATATATGCAAAGGTACACAGCATGATTCTTCATAGTAACAGAGGTCAACCTTTATGCGTATACGGAAGTGTCACACTATAAGTGCCATTTCAAAATGAAGCCATCCCAATGTGCGTCAGTCGACATTTTTTTTCTTCCCCGTAGGTTATTTGTCATTTCTCTGTCGAAACCTTCACGAAAACAAGTGTCGAATGAAAAAGATCATTACACGGAGGCGAAAAAAACTAGCGCAAAACGACCGAGCTGAAAAAAGATCATATAGTCGTCTGACCTGCACCGGCTTTTATACGTCGCTTACTTTCATTTTCATAACACACCAACCGAATTTACTTGCTCCACATGTTCTGCCGGTTCGTGTGAGTTTGTGTATACAAACTTTGCGTTTATTACCCGGGAACGTTAATAACGATATAATTCTATCGCTGCGTACTGTTTTTTATATTGTCGGAGTATGCCGTAAAGACGAAGGGAAGCAACGAGTGGGAAGAACGGGAAGCTTCTCATGAATCCGGAAACGGAAATTTTGACAAGGAAAATAATCGAAAGTGATGTTTATTTTTTTTTTTCATTAGAAAAGATTCTTTAAAGAGCCTGAAATTCTTGAACGTAGGAGTCGTATTTTCGCCTGTCGGCTTAGCAAAAAATTACGTTTACAAATTCATTCAAGTTTTCATCGGAGCGCGGTGGGCGCGCCTCGATATGAAAGTGTCCCCCTCGGTTTCGTGTTTATAATTGAACCAGGATGCGCCATCGAGATGGTGATCATATATTTTACATTTTCACTCTTAGTTTTCGTTGTCTAAAAAATGTCTCCATTCACTTTCGCTAAGACGTTAAACTCGAAAGTTGAAGTTCCACTTTTTGAATTGAACTTTAAAAAATTTGGCGTTAGGGCTATTGCGCATCACTTCTAAGTTTAGATACTGATTAGCTTATTAAAACATTGAAACTGTTGTATACTTTACACAAGCATTTAAATAAACAATTACGAAATTAGGTGAAATGTTTTTTTTTTTCATTAGGAAAGCTTTGAATAGTGTAGTTATTAGCGCACTATTTTCAAAATCGTCGGTAAATTAAAACAACAGTTTGACAGTGATCGACGATACGTTGAAAGTGACTTAACCTTACGTTAAATATGATGTTTTGTTTTCTTACCAAACGGAAATAAAGTTTCAATTACGATTCACTATAGTTACACGCAACCGACCTCTTTCAGCAGTGATCTCGACGCAAGAAAGATAATGAACATTTTCGAAGTTTGCCGTTTTTAGATACAGCTTTACCGTTTCTTGTAGAAATTATGTTAATTTTGATTAAAAAAAACTTATACTTATAACGGTTTCAATGTTTGCTCGGATCCTAAAAATTGTTTAAAATTAATTCGGTGTTCCGGTATGCGATAGATCTTAAAAATTCCAAGTATTTTGCGTGTACAATACTTTCTACCGGCAAAAATTTATTTAGACAAAATAAGAACGAAAACAATGTTTTTAAATAATTATATGGCATTTGAATAGGGAGTATTCGAAACAAAAGTACTAGAATTACAGCGAACGAAATTCTTGCACTTAATTTCTTAAACCATTAATTTATACGACGATGTCACAAAAATGTAATCAAAATCTAGTTTGAGCAACTTATACTCTTGTTTCATTTAACACCGCAAATCTCATAAGCAATAATAATCCACAAATTTTATGCAATGCTTCTACGAAACTTTAATTATTGTCAGTTGTACGCGTCATTATTTATTTCGTCAAAAAAGGAGCAACGTATTATGTAAAATATCTAATATACATCTAGCTAATGAACAAAATTGCGCTCTTCCAGTTGAAGCTAACAGTTTTCACGAAAATATAGCTGTCACTCGCGAAAAATTGCTTAAAAATAACTTACAAAACACTGAGAACGAAATTCAAAGCAACCTCATGTCAATTCTGCACTTCTATCCAAGTGCAACCAGTTCGCATATTCACTAATAAAATTCAAAACGAGAAAACCCTTCTTCCATACTCAAACAATTTAAAGACTCTATCCTCGATATAATTCGACAATTGAAAATAAAAAACTGAAAAGAAAAATAAATTAAAATAAAAGAAGCAAAAAAAAAAAAAGGACTCACAAAAGTTTCGACGGGAACATTCTCGGACCCAAGACGATGCCCCTGCCTCCTGTACCTAAGTCCCTCAGCGTGCGCAGCGGCGGCCACCCCCAGCAGCAGCAGCAGGGGCAGTAGGGTGCGCAGGGGCTCGGCCGTGGTCCTCGGGAGGCGCATTTCGGGCGCACTAGCCAGCTCGGGCAGCGGCACGGAACGGCATGTCAACTCGCCGGTCCGACTGACGCTGAAATTCCCCGTGCGCCGCACACATCCGAGAGCGCTCGCGCGCACCTATATACTAGCTCTGCTGTACCTTCGCTCGATTGGCCATCGATATGCGCGCGCGCGCGAACCGCCGCTATAAGGCTTCCCGAACTTTTTTCCCCGCCGGCTCCTCTCCCCCTTTTTTCTTCTTTTTTTTTGCTTCTGGTCGCGAAGTTGCGTCCTGCGGAGAGCGCAGGATCGGCGTCGCCGCTCAGTTCGTCGCTTCTAATCCGCACTTCGGAGGAGGTGCAGAGTGTCCATAAGACGCCGGGCCGCCTCCCTCCCTCTTTGAGGACAATGCGCCGCGTTCCGATTTTCACAGGCGGAATCACAATAGTGCCGATCGGCTTGGCGACCGATATTTCACTGTTGACGCGAGAACGAGCGACTCATCGCTCGGTATGTATGTATATGCGTAAGCTCGTGCAACCTTCGGTCAGTCTTTTATTTATTTTTTTTTTTTTCTGTTTTTCTTTTTTATCTGGCCAAGCAAATTCAGAGCGTCGCCGCTTTGCGCCTATGAGCGCTGCGATGATTGATTAGACGCTTCCATCGGTCGCGCGCATAAATTACGCGCAATACTAATGACCTCTTCTAGCAGGCCTATAACTTTCTCCGTCGACGAACTTGAGCCTCGGCGCGGCGTGAGCTCGCGCGTAATAATCCGAGCGACGTCCCGTCGAGTGGTTCGCTCATTGGAATTCACGCGGAGCTCCTCGGAATTCCTTTTCCTCCCGCGAGCCTCCTTCGTCAGCCGCGATCCTTCACTATATATTGAAATCGAACGAGCCAGCTGATGGTCCATACGCGCGCCCGTTGACGGGAGGGGGTCGCCAGTGTGAGGAGGGCTCAGTCGCGGTGGCGCCAGGGCATCCGGGAATCCGGGTCGGGGTAAATCTGGGTTAATGGTGCGCCCCACTCGCTGCCGTATATATCGCTAGCTCTTTTTAAAAAGAATAATAATAATAAGAATTTAAAAAAAAAAAAATGTTCGGTCGCTACCGAATTCTTGCACAAGTGTATAGTGCCCGCGGTAAATCGGGAAACAACACCGAGCGCGAATTAAAGCGACACGTTCGTTAAGGAGGAGGTATTTTCAGCGGCTTCCGATTACTGTTACTCGAACCGATTTTTCACGGCTGGAAAGCGTATACAGAAGTCGACCTTTCAAAGCTCACTCGCGACACTTGGCGCCGTCCCGCTCGTCTTTCTTCCTGATCTTCATCGTGAACTTCTCCTGACGGGCCTCGAGTTTCCCTACGACATTTTCACTTTTAGCTAGGGTAAATCCCATTCATAATTCACTGCCGGTTTCAAGCGCGCGAGCCTCGACCCGCGGGACATTCAAACGATCAGCGGCTGTCGTCTATGACGGGCTATACGTCAAAGCACACGCGCCGCGTTCCGTGCGAAAAAAGGATCGAAGCCACGAAATCCTCGCGAAACACCTTGGACCGGTCAACGACGCGCGTCAGGACGAGCCTTGGTATTGCTCAACGGGTCGGTTTGAAAAATCGTTCTTTTTTTTTGTTTTCTTTCGAATAGCAGCGCCTGCGTTTTAAGCCCGGCGCGGATCGTTTACCGAAGGTCAAAGTCAGACTGCGAGCCGCGAAAATTTTCGTGCCGGTCGAGCCGGCGCGACCCGTAAAACTCTACTCGAGGAGCCCCCCCGATGGGCATGTAATATAAACGTAGGAGGCGCCGGGACGTGTAGAAGCGTTCGTGGCGAGGGACAGAGAGAGGAGAAGCCTCAAAGTTAGCGGTCCGCGAGCGCCCCACGCCGCCGCAGCGCGCGCCGGGCAACAACAGGCCATCGGCATTCGTCTAATTTACATAATTCCATTTGACTGCACGGCAGAGGCGCGCGCCGCCTTAAGCGGCCCTATCTCTTTCTTATACACGTGTAGGACATTACTATAATATTGGCCTCGCCTGCGCGCGGGAGAGCTCCCACGCTCCCTTATGAATGCAGATGTGCATTTAAGCATCACGGCTAATCGGCTTGATGCTTTATTAAAGGGAACGTTTTCTTCTTTAGTCTTGTTATCTGATCGTAAAAAGTGAGATGAACCGATTTATTTAATTTGAATTTTTGATTGTTACAAGGTAGTGTAACGACGTGATTGATTTTGTTTATTTAAGGGTCATTATGATGATAAATTGATGACTTAAAATTATTGAAAAAGTCGTTTGGTATTTACGTAACTTTTGTATGTTTTAAAAAGTTCAATTAAAATTATACAAATTTTTAAATCTCCTGATGATTTACATTTATAATTTATTTATAATGATGAGATTTATTTGGTGTAAGTCGTTGGACGACACAAGACAATATAGAGTCAATGAATTTGAAGTAAATATTGAAAGAGTAAAGAACTTCCTTATCGAATTAACGGATTAAAGGATGCAAAATGCAAATTTTACATAATTTAATTCTATTTTTATGATTTTCGTGATTAAATGACAATCGAAGTAGCGAAAAGAAATGTACGAAATCGTTACGAAATTGATATCGTATTCATGAATGATTCTTTTGTATACATCAGTAAGTGCGCATGCCCGCAGTGTTCAAGATCATTGCCGTGGTCCTTCACCCGTGGCAAAGAATTCATGCATATCGATTATCAGCATACGATTGTTTCGACTGGCCTTCGTTTTTGGAAGTTTACTTTTATTTCACCAAGTGGACAACTTCTTTTGATTCATAAAAGTTATATACCACAGGATTTTCCAATAAATTAGTACATACTATAAGTAATTTTTTAATTGTAGGATTCAATGTTCATTAAAAATGTTCTATGACTGTATTTAATTACGAAATTTAATTACGAAATAGAAACATGATCACACTAATTGCATTTGCAGAGTTTCTAAAAAAAAACACAAAAAGATCAGAATAAAATAGTACATTTCGATACAAGTGCGAGAATGTGATTGTTAGCCTCGTACGCACGAGCGAAGCGATTGCGAAAAGGTCACACGAGGCTAAAATCACCTCCTCGCTCATGTATCGAACCGTATCTTTCGACGCAACGTGTACAAGATGTGATTTTGCGAAGCTGACTTTGAGCGTGCGTGCGCAAAGTCGTATCTTTGCGCACGCACGCTCAAAATCAGCTTCGCAAAATCGTATCTTGCACACGTTATATCGAAATGTACTATTTTATGCGATGATTCGCTGTTTACCTACCGATACTTGTCTTTTTATGCATCAATCGCGTCAAAGAAGAAAAAATCTTAATAAAAGCAACATGATTAGGATTGTCTTTAATTTTAACAACAATTTTTATCTGCAGGTAAAAAACTTCATTGCGCTCGTCTTTTGCCAGCGGTATCTAAATTTCGGTAACTTTCTTTCTACCGGTCGGTTTTGCGACTTACTTTTTTTTGCGACTCTTACAGATTTTCCAGCAAAAAAAGTAAGGACAGAAATACGAGACACGAAAACCTAACTAGATTCGTTAGATCGCGTTCGTTTAAAAAGAGTGCCAAAGAATGTAACGGGACAAAATCGGAGCTCGCAGGCGCGCGCGACGGATGTTGGATGAATCGAGCGTGAAAAACGAATTGAGACGAATCCACTGATATGACCTTATTTCGATGCAAGACCTTGACATCATGAAAGGTCCTGATAAATTTTTCGGTTTAACTAGGTATTATTAAACTTTTTTTTATATAATTTTCCATTTTATAAGCGCGGATTTTTATCCACGTCTACATGCGGGTACTTATTTCTGCTTCGAAAATTATTCAGTTGACAAAGCAATAAGTGTATAAGAATAGTTAAGTAAATATTTACGGATTAAAAGAGGAGGATTCATTAAAAAAAATGTTATTTAGCAATGACTTTTCTGTTGCATGCACCTCTTGATTTTTCACAAAAGATTGTGAAATAACATAAGTAAGTGCGTTTATCTGCACTCATCGAAATAATAATAAAAAAACGCAATTTGAAGAAATTTTAATCATCGCGCATACAGATCACGTCTTCATAAATTTTCATTAAAGTTAATCTTGACTATATCGTAAAAATTCTCCAAACAGACACTATCTTTGATAATTCCATTAACATTTTTTAATTCACAGTTGGCTTTATTTCTCCATTTCGATTGCTATCGACTACCCCATCGACCCTCAATGAGACAAGTTTTCAATACAAAACCATGCAAATACTCAATTCTCAAGAATTAAGGATGAGCAATATTTAGCAATAAATAATTACATATCAAGCAGTAACAAATCTCAACGCTAAGTTCGCAGATCCTCGGATTTCAGCATAGTAAATATTCATAAAAGTGACGTCAACCGACCATCAGGCAAATATTAAAAGGCGAAATAAAAGATGCATAATGCTCCTTTAACGAGAATATAAAACGAGCCCGTCGTAAATGAGACCGTGTCGCGTAAGGCAAGGGCGAAATTTCTTTCGCCTTCGTTAAGAAGTGAAGCGTGCACTATACCGACTCGTAAAAGAAAAAAAGGAGATGCGCTGCTTTTAGGCGAGTTCAGAGGACCCCATGTCAAATATTACAGATGGATCCCACGTAGTATGCGAGGAAAAAAAAAACAGGTCTCTTAGGAAATCAAGACTTCTTCGACCTCCTGCTGCGACTGTTCGCGTCTATCTCGCAGCTTACATCTTCACATGCGCTACTACTCGAATAGGCGTGCAAACAAGATCGACGATTAAGATAAGCAAAGGGTTGTGTATGGCTTTTAAATCGGTTCGGTCGTGGATCGAGTACTACTTTGTGTGCCGTGGATTATCTCACTCTTCTCGTTCGTCATGGAGATTATTCTACAGCTATTGTATTCTTTCGTAACTAGTTTTAAGAACACTTTTACCCTCTAGAATTTTTGTGTCATTAATTAAAAGTGTATTATCGTTTTCGTAGAAATATAGAATTTTTTTAGAATCAGAGAGGAATTTCGTAACGTGCACCTCACTGCGCAAACAGATTTTCGTAAAGCGTAGCTAATGAAGACTAATCTTAAGTCGTTAACCTTGAATTTTTGTAAAAAAAAGTTTAATAATAAATGCAATAAATACGGGTATTACTCATAAATTGATGATACATTTTAGTTCAACTGTATAGCCTTAGCCTTCTTTAATTTCTCCTGCGAAGTCAATCATTTTTAAGAAAACTTAAGTTAATTAATTATTAATAAAGATTTTACATATTCTAATAAAATAATAAATTATTATTTCTCTTTTATCGTGGTAAAAATGTTTATTAATAATATAAATGTATAATGAAAATTATTATTATAAATATTTAAATAAATATGATTTCGTTCAGCTACTGTATGTTAAGAAGATTAATAATGAAATTATACGATTCTCATTACTATTAAGTTCAATTACTTCTTTTTCATTTGATTTTACGTTTAATTCACACTAGTAGCTGGATTTGATATTGAAATTAAAACGAGGTCGAGGACGAGTCGAAAGTGTCATTGACCGATAAATTTGAAAGAATCGCAGTCGCATCACTGGCTCGGAGTAGTGATTCAAATCGTGCAGCCTTTAACAATGTTTGAAAAAAACTACTAGCAAAATCCAAACGTTTGCAATGCGCATGCGAGTGAAATCTAACTGAAGCTGTTTTTATTAAATTAAATAAAAAAAAAACTAACTAGTAACAGGTGCTATGACCTGTGAAACCAGATTGCAAAAATTTTGCAATTATCGCTTGCAACATCTGCTCCAAATAAATAAGAAAAAATAAAAAAGATGGATGCGAATATTAAATAAAATAGTAAAAGTTAAATGAATCGTGTACGAAAAGAAATTTAGTAATAAATGCATTTACATGTAGAAGAGTATTGTTTTTCCGCAAGAGAAATCGATCATTGTATACGTGAGAAGAAAGTTTGATGGGAGCATCATATGAAGATGTGCTCGCTTAACTTGCACTTTTTCTTTCATTAGTTATTACTTTTTGCAGCAGTGACCAAAAGATATTTTATTTTTCTGTAAATATAAATATATTCTGTAAATATTTTAAAACATCTTTTTAACAAGTTGATCTTTTACATTAAAAAAAAAAAAAAAAAAAACGAGAAGAGAGAATTACGTTTTGATTACGATATACTATATAATTGTTAATATAATTGTTGCTACTATTGTGGGAAATTAATTGTTTTTTATATGCTAATTTTCACAAAAAGCATTTATTTATTACATTCTACTACCTCCTTCCTGTCCAATACAGTTCTACTTTCTTAGTATGTGTAATTAGATTGAATTTAAACCCTAAGATTATGAAACATACACACTTATAACTTTAATAAGAACTTCAAAAAATAATGTTTTTAGATTTTTTGCCATAAATATTATTAATAAAATTTGATTACAATTAAATGTTGCTCCTGACACAACTCTTATGTTTTTTGCTTACTTCAATGTAATGGGGGTTGCCCAGTGTCAGGCGTGATTCTTAATCTTTGTTTATTTAATTGATGATGTAGTTAAAGTACTATTTAAAAGATTTTAAAGAAGTCGTATAAATTGTTCTGTAAAATTAATTTCCGTAAATTCTAGTTGTGATTTTCGTGCAATCTAAACTTATTAATAATTATAAGACTTTGTATATGTATATAAATAATAAATTAATTTCAACTAATAACTTGACATTTCATATATTCAAACTTCTGCGGAAAATATGTATAAGAAACATCGCAGAAAGAACTGTTTAATTTATACACGTTACGTAGATTTGCGACACACATCTTTAATTTGAGAGGTTCTGACATAATTTAAGCCGATTACCTTGGACACCTGTATAATGTATGTTTACATACATCGGTAGAACAGTAAATCTTCCCTGAAGTCGTAGTGTTTATCTTATTTAATCTTGCATTTAATTCAGTAAAATAGCTATATCAATAATGTATAATTAATAAGCTTTTCTTCGAGGGGATTTTTTGCAAAATGAGCGATTATATTTAAAAATGAATTTTTCTTGCGATGGTATCAAGAAAAGAGCTTTTCTTCACAGGGTTCTGGAGGAGTAAGCTCTTCTCGCGATGATCTTGCGAAATGAGCTTTTCTTCGAGCTTTCTTAAGAAATGAGCTTTTCTCCACGTTCTCTTCTGAAGAGTTTTTCCAGACAGAGTAGTGTTTCATCCCAGTGATCTTAGAGAAATTAATTTTTCTTGGCGTTATCTTCTAAAATGAGCTTTTCTTCACAGTAAGAATGCGAAATGAGCTTTCTTCTTCACAATGATGTTTCGAAATGATCTTCTCTTCACGGTGATGTTACGAAATGATCTTTTCTTCGCAATGATCTTGCAAAATGAGCTTTTCTTCGCACTGAGCTTACGAAGTGAGCTTTTCTTCGTGGGGATGTCGCATAAATGAGCTTTTCTTCCTCGAAATAATTAACGAATATTTTGTTTGGGCTGTTTTCCATTGCGACTCGAGAAATATCCTGTAGGCTTCACGAAGAGCTTCAAATGTGCTAGTCTTCGCGGAAAGCCCGATAAGTGCCATTTTTGCCAGTAAATCAAACCGAGCTTTTTCCAGCGTTGGAACGACTTTATGAGTATATATCGCACTCGGACATGCGGATTGTGCGAACACTAACGGTGTGTCGGTAATCGGTATCCAGCAGGCAATGTCTTTGCAAATCGACAGATGGCGTGTACCGTGCAGTATTCGCAAAGGAGACCACAAAATATATGACCATCACGCTTGCCGGCAACCGGTTCACCGGCCGCCTCGCCTCTTTTTTGTTTCACGCCGTGGCGAGCAGACAGCGCGGTCGCAGGTATCAAATCGCCTCGACGGCTTCGAGAAATCCTACACGCTCACCCCATAGTGACTCTCGTCCTTTGCTACGAACGTCAACGTTTCTCTGGTAAGTACAAAATCACGCCTCAAAAATCGTTTAATTAGCATCGTGCACATTTTCAAAAGCGACAAAACTTACGGAAATAATTCGCACACCGGCCGGCGTCGACTTTTTTTTCTTTTTCTTCTTATTTTTAAGGTTTGGTACCTATACTTTTGCTTCATTTTAGCTAGCCTTCAATCTTGCATATATTGCAATGTGGTTTTTCGTGAAGTCGTGGTTTTTTTTTACCAGTTATTTGCAGAATTTATATAAAATGTATGCTTTCTCGTGAATTCGCGGGGGCGTATTTCGGTAAACTGGAGATTTTTATTTACGAAAGGCAAAAAGGCACGTTGAAAATGAGAAGAGCGTTGCTCGTCTTTTTTTTTTAAGCGGTTCGAGCTCCGATTTCATCGAAGGGCGTGTGCTGCACGAACCAAAGCGTCGCTTTGTACGTATATAGATAGTGCACCGATAAAACAACTGCATGCACGCCTTTCTCCAGAGTATCGGCCGGAAGTGCACATCTTTTTCAACTGTTTCTTCGTATAATGAATGTTAGTGCTTAAATAAAAAAAAACAATAAAAAGCAGGTTTTTCAGCTTTAAAAAAGTTTTGCAAATTTTCATTCTTAATATTCATTGACTTTTTAATTTCGCACACGTTTCAGAATAGGCGTTTCCGTCTTATTCAATCACTAGTTGGATTTATCTAATCAATCTATTGGTTACGTGAGTCATTCAGTCGTTCGCCTTATGTTTTTTTTACGATCAAATAAATGTAAAATTCTTGCACACTAAAGTGAAACAAGAAGTGATCGCAACATTTTTCCTCTTTATGGAAATATTCATTCAACTTTTAATTACTGAAAGTTCAATCGAGTTGTACAAACGGAATATAAATATAACTCATCGCTTAATTAATTAATCATTTAATTAGTCTAATTGATGCAAATAACACAATGCCGCATGTGAATCGCGTAACACTCTTAGACGCTGTAGATACAGTCATTGTTCCACCATCTAAAAATTTTATTTTATTTATTTAATTATTTATTTATTTATTTATTTATTTTCAGAAAAATGCCAGCCTACAAGGTAACGTACTTCGCCATCAAGGCTATGGCCGAGCCCATCAGATTTATCTTCAGCTACGCTGGTGTCGATTTCGAAGATGATCGCGTAGAGGAGAGCCAATGGCTGAAACTCAAGCCAAGTAAGCGATTCGTTATCGATTCCATGATTTATCGGAATTTATACAGTTGTTGTTATACAGTCCATTCAAGCAGTCTTTGTTTTACCAACGCTACTCCTTTAGTTATACCAGTTCTGATGCCTACTTTATTCGCATTTCAATTGTTCCTTTGTGCAAACTTTATACGACCTCGATTATGCAAAAAAAAAAAAAAAATATGCGCATCAAGTTCATTATTTACAAATGATTTCAATTCAGGATGTAACTGCAACGTAATTTCTTGTTTAACATACTACAATAGTTGCCTTAGCAGCTATTAAGCTGCTTATAATAAAACCCCTTTTCAATGAATTAATTTCAGCCATGCCGTTCGGCCAGATGCCCGTTTTGGAAGTGGACGGCAAACGAATCAATCAGTCCACTGCGATCTGTCGCTATTTAGCTAAGCAGTATGGCCTTGCCGGCAATGATGACTGGGAGAACCTTGAAATTGACGCCGCGGTCGACACCATTCACGATCTGCGCTCCAGTAAGTCAACCACCACGTGTCCTTACATTCTCATTTAGTGTACTTTCTAATGATCGTTGAAGTATTATCTTCAAAAAATTAAAAAAAAAAATCGCCCTTTGCAGAGATCGGTGCCTACCATTACGAGAAGAATGCCGAGGCGAAGGCGCAGAAGCAAGAGGCAGCCAAGGAGCTGGTGCCTTTCTACATCGAGCGCCTGGACGCGCAGGTCAAGAAAAACGGCGGATACTTCGTCGGAGGAAGGCTCACCTGGGCCGATCTCGTCTTTGTCGCGCTCCTCGACTACCTAAATTTCATGGCGCAGCGCGACATCATCGAGAACGCGGAGAACCTCAAGGCCCTCAGGGACAAGGTGCTCGAGCAGCCCGGAGTTAAGGCTTGGGTCGAGAAACGCCCGAAGACCGACTGTTAAGATCGAAGTTTTCCTCATCACTGCTTTTTTTAATTTTATATAAAGCAAAGTATATTATTTATTGTAAGCACGCGCTTTCCTTTCATTTGTAATTGCATTCCGAGCACTTTGCTGTAGAGATTGTTGCAACGTGTCATGATGTTGAGTTGTCAATTCCTTATGTGGTTTGTACTTTCTGCTCATTTGAAAATAAACTAAGAAATCGTAATAAGGAAATATTTATTGTTACATTTTCTCGCGTTAACGGTTTAAGGTGAATTTTAAATTCTAATTGTTTCACAGAGTATTACAGTTTCCTTCGATTTAAAAATGTTTTCTGAAAATTTACTTACAATTGTGAGATTATATTTACATAAAGCTTGAACTACACAGTACACTACATTGTACAAATTAAAATACAAATTAAAATTAAAAATTATTACACTGTACATATTAGAAAGGGTATGTACATTTGAAAACAGTAAGAAATAATTCAAATTTAGCTCAAGTGAAGCCAATCTCTCTCTTCGAAAATCCGCAGGATCCTCAAAACTTTCTGAATCAGCTGTTCGTTACCCTCCCAACTTAAAATATTTCTCGCTAAATCGTTCGAATTTTCAGCATCATGCAATCCCGCAGTGAAGAAAATCATAGCCAAAATATTGCGAGGCATATCGTAACCTGCCACTTGTCTGTAACGATCGTCGAAGGCCTTCTTAGAGTAATCCGCGACATCAATGCCGAGCCTTTTCAAAATAAACTCGAGCTCGCCATAGTACACGTTGATCAGCTCGTCGAAGTGCTTCGCCGTTACCTCATCGTTGAGACTGGTGCAGAGAAAATAGGATAAATCTACGAATACGTCGGAGCAAATGTAAGCTTGAAAGTCGATGAACTTAACATCGTCAGGTCGACCGACGTCGTCCTTGTGGAACATGATATTATTTGTCCACAAGTCGTTGTGCACGATAGTCGACCACAGCTCGTGTCTGCGCTCCTCGTATCTGAATGAATGCAGAAAGTGGTTGATGATTGGCACAACGCGATCGAAGTACACTGACAGTCGAGGCTCGCGCTCCATATAATAGATGAACTTATGCAACATCTGATTTATTATTTCAAAATCAAAAAAGACCCTGTCCGTTTGAATACTCAAACTCTCGAATTCTGCGGGATACTTCCGTCGGGCTGCGATGCCTAAAGCATGGAATCGCGACAGACACTTGATCGCACACATCGCGGGCTCCAGATCTAGTCCTGAAAGCAAAATGGAATTGGTGAAGAGCACGCATTTTTTAAATGTTAAAAATATTCATCGCAACTTTAAATATTGATTGACGAGTCTCCTATACACATTTTGCCACTCATTTTTAATAAAGTTATAAAAATACATTGAAAAAAATTTTACATAAATATGTATGCATTACTTGTATCCATGAATTAAAATTTAATAACAGACTTATCAAGATTTAATCAGTAATTAAATTCAAATAGAAAACTTATTACCAATTCAATCTTCTCCTGTAGAAAAAAAGTGTGCAGAATTTTCTGCAGAACTTTCTGCAAGAACTTTCGCCTGTAGAAAATTCTGCATAATTGTTTGCAGGCGAAAATCTTGCAGAAAATTCTACAGAAATGACAAATTTCTGCAAAATCTTCTACAAAATGTTTGCATAAAATTCTGCAGATTTTTTTCCTACGGGCTGCTAATTTACCTTATTTAACTGTACCATTTTTTTAGAAACTATTATCTGACTTCATGTCAACTTCAATTAGGTCAGTTAAATCACAACAAAAACTAACAAAATCAAGTAAGGCATTTTTTTGTTTCAACGTACCTATTGCTTTATCCATAACATAGTAATTCTGCACTTTTAAATTTTCCATTAAAATAATAGAATCCTGGTCAGCTTTCGTTGCGTTGGGATCCAGTGACAATCGATGACCGTAGATTTGCGGCACTAAATGGGAGATACATTCCTTCTCGGCGAATCCACTCTCCCGCTCAATTTTAACATACAGAGGTATTATGTCTGTATACATGAAGACTTCCTTATTAAATGTATCACTATATTCGAGCCTTTCGAAAAATACATTATCCGGTACCATCACTTTCCCGGCGAAATAAAAATCTTCGATAACGGGAGAATGCCTCGTACGCCGAGCCTTTACATCAATTTTGATAATGATACTTGCAAAGTTTTCTCCCAGAGGCACTAATCTTTCTGTCTTATATTCTACCAGCGTGAATTCGTTGCCGAAATGTTTGCGAAGTAGTTGCTCCAAATTGCGACACACAAAATTTTCATGAGCACTAGCACTTGTAGTGATGGTCGATGTCATGGTGTTTTCTAATGTCCTATTTTTTTTTTTTTTTTTTTTGAAAATAATATGTTCACTGCAAATTTGAAAAAATTATTTATTAACTTTTTCATGCGTTCACGATACTTGTATATACTGCGATTTACTGTAGGTTCTTTACTCGAATAAAGCGAGTTGTTTGAATTGTGAGGTAAGAATGCTACAATTTACTTATCAGTTCACTCGTTTACAGATAACGACTAGGATCAATAAAAAAATGGAGCATATTTTCCACTTTTAGTGTTGATGTAACAAAAATACATATATAAACTTCTTTTTATTTTCTTAATTTTTTATTTAATTCAGTTATACCGCTATGATTGCAGCTTTTCTAATAGGTAGTCTCATATTTCCATTCGATCAGTTTACATTTTCACTTCGTCGCATTATGAAACTAGATTAATTTTAGATTTAATTTTACGCTTCAAAAATTTATCAGCTATTCTTTAAAGAAACTGAAATAAACCATTATTAATAAATGTACATTTAGTGAGAAGAATTGAACAAGAAAGATATAATTAAAACAGTACATTTAAAAAAAATGAAAGCAGGGACCTACTATCTCTTACAGTAAAACATTGAGTACAGCAATAAATAAACGAAACGTTGAAACAATATATATTATAAAACATTATAGATTTTAGTTTAATATAAATGCTTATCAAATTAACAGAAATACTGATACAAGAATAAATAGATTATTTCGTTGCAAAATATTCGCCTGTATTCTCTCCATTTTAGGAACTTATTGTCAATCGTACAGTATACGCTGTTTATAATTTATAAAATTTTAATAATATTGTAATTGAATAAATAAATAAGAAATTTAAAAAAAATCATACACAACAATATTTTACAATTTTTTTGTAACGATCGATAAATTTTTGTACATTTTTATATAAATTATGGCGCGTATCTTACAGCTTACATTTTTTTCAGGTTTGTGGAAGTGTTATCATTTTAATTCATTTAAAATATTTAATTTTCTACCTAAAAGATTAATACTTTGTTACTATTTTATTAAGTAATATTTATGATGGACATGTGCAAATTTTTAGTGTCGCAAATAAACTGGAACCCTACTGACTAAGTCTCACCTGTGATCTCATATGCCAAAATCTCATGTTACTTTTACAATTAAAGTTGCACTGTATAGCTACTATTCCTTAAATACTTATCATGTTAATTTTAAGTGTACCTGATGGTGTTACTATCTTGATGATACATCGGAAAACGCACATGTTCTGAAACGTTTTATGGCAAATTTTGCATTCTTTAACTTTCGAAAAAATTTCTCAAGTGTGATTTTTCAATAGGGAAATTATTTATGCATATGGAATAACGATAGCTGTAATTTTCATACTGCAACATTGCTATTTGCGAGATATACCCTCGCCTCAAATTGAAACTCGAAGAACAATTTAAAAATTTGCAACGTCGCATGAAAATATTTGAATTGTTCTTCGAGTTTCAATTCGAGGCGAGTGTACGTATAACGATAAGAATCAGATTACCCCCAAGTGTACTATAATAACTGATCCATTTCCAGAAATGCTTTAGAAATTTAGAATATTTTCTTTCCACATAAAATAACAAAAGCTCCAGGAAAGAGTTCTACCACGCCTCATATCCACTTTTTCTCAACAAAAATTTGGATAACGCGCCTCAGCCTAGCTATGCAAAACTCATTCATAGGATCCTTTATGATATCCTCGCCGTCCCTAAGTTCAACCACCTTCGTCAGCACCAATACGTGGTACAGTTGGTCCCTCGCGTCGATGGCGAGCCTCTTCTCGAACACTTCCCTTTCGAACAGCTGGTCGTCGCAGCCCAGCTTCCGGAGCTCGTTCCTCGCGGTCAACCGGTAAAACTCGACCATCTCGTCGAAGTTCGTCATGGGCATACGCAGACTGGTGCACAGCAGGAAGGCCACGTCGGTCAAAGGACTGGACAGGTAGCAGGTCTGGAAGTCGACCATGAGGGCGTCGTCGACGAAGCCGCTGGCCTCGTCCTTGTGGAAGAGCGCGTTGTTGCCCCAGAAGTCGCCGTGCACGAGGCACGCCCAGGGCTCCTGCGGCTCCATGTCCAGGTAGTACAGTTCCGGCAGCCGGTCCTCGGCTTTCGAGGCACGCACGCGCTCCAAGTACGGCCGCGAGGCCGCGTCCCCTTCCATCTCCTCGACCGTCTCGTTGACGAAGCCTCCTACCTGATCGAAATTCAGTTGGATCGGGGCAACGCTCGCCTTCAGTTTCGGCAGATACGACGGCCTTTTTTCCTTCAGGGCCAAGCCGATCGCGTGGAATTTCGCTAAGGTTCTCAGCGCTGCCTTCATGTGCGCCTCGTCCAAACCTGAAATAGCGTAACACATAAATTATGCAGAATATGAATGCACAATGTATGCATTTACATCTTGTGATGTAATTGAGGAAGTTTTTGAGGCTCTTGGAGGCATCAAACTGTGTATGAAGTAAAAAGAGACATAAAAAGAGATATATGCCCAGGTAAAATTTTGCGAAAACCTATGTGTCCTTGAAGGTCATATTAAATAAAAACCCCTATATTTTTAACCTCGGATTCGGAAAGAGCGGGAAATTTTACCTTTAGATGATGTACACGGATAGACTTTTCCAGTAAAAATTACGGGTACGACACCCGTAAACGTGGGACAGTTTGCCTGTGTGGAAGAATTTACTGAAAGCAATTTTTACTGAACTTACAGCAATTTTTACCGAACAGTTCAGTAAAAATTACTGTCAGTTCAGTAAATTCTTCCATACAGGCAAACTGTCTCACGTTTACGGGTGTCGTATCCGTAATTTTTACTGGAAAAATCTATCCGTGTATATATCGTATACGTGGGGTCGGTTGACCACCCAAAAATAAGGGTTCCTCTATTTAAAAAAAAACGAAGTTGACCTAGAAAATCCCCTTCAAGGTCACAGGTAGTGTCACCGTACTCTGAGTTCAGTAACTTCTATCCGAAACATTTTTCGCTAAACTTTATTTCATGGGCAGAGATATCCGGATGGAAGGATTAAAATGGCCTACCCTGCGGTATATATAGCGTTCTATAGAAGAGCATACTTCTATTGTTATACGGTTCCATGTGTGCGCCTGTGCGTTTGTTTCTATATTGATTATACGTTTATCATAGAAGCATTGTAAAAAAATTAAAATTTCAAATTATAGCGATGTACACGAATTTTTATTGTTAACGTCAATATTGTAATACATTGGAAGTAGCGATATTATTATTGATAAACATAGCAAATTATACATACAAAAAATGCTGTCCATTAATCTTTCAGTATTTTATATTTTATCGCAGGCGGATAAAATTAAATTTTTCCTTCCTCGTCAATGAGTCTCTCTAACTTATTGAAATTTTTATGTTAAAAAAAGAAACATGTTTATAAACTGAAACATATTTATAAGAGAAATAAGTAAATTTTTCTGTTCTCAGAATTTGTGCTATCAAATAAAGACAATTAATTAAATTTTGATATTTAATTTTTTTTTAACTGTAAAATAAAAAAAAAGGATGAGCACGTATATCCCATTCATAAAATCATTGCTTTTAGCAAATAAATAGAAAATAAAAAAACTAATGTATCTAAACGTCGAATCAAAAATAATACTATGAAGATTATCGCATAGAAATTATCAATTGAGCCTAATTTCCTGCACTTCAATAAAATAGAATACTGCTTAGACGAGCCAATAACAATTACTACTTATGAAAATTAACGAGTGTAAATTGATGCGTTTAAGTGGCTTTACTCCATCACAGTTACCGGATAAGTATCTGTTAAGCATCTGTTCGGTTCAATCAAATCAGCAATGCAATTGCACAATTCGCAATTTTTCTTATCAGTCAAAAAGTAATTTACTTGATAAGAAATATCTGTGCAAATAATCACATAATCTTGACCTTATTAATTGATATATGCATCATCCACTCACTGTAATGGTATCATTTATACATCATACATCGTTTCGCGCTACTGAATTGATCACCCAGGCGGAAATAATATTTATCAAATAATTATTAATAATAGTGTATAATTTTTTATAATTTAAAAAAAAAGTTTACAACTGTTTATAAGTGTCGAATTTTGGACTAGTAATAATTATAGTTTATAAAAGTTATCAACAGTTTTTTTTTTGTTATTATCAGCTAAAAAAAGTTTATTATAGTTATTAACTCTTATTTGCTTTTTCGAGCTGCAATGCATAATCGCTAAAATATTAATAATAAGCTAAAAAATGTACAAAAGTGTATAACTTTTTATAACTATTTGTAATCACATAACTATTTATAACTATTTAAAAGTATAAAAGTTTTAAACTTTTATAAATCTCAAATATTGACTTTATAATATTATGTTCATATCAGTTATAAACTTTTTTAAACTATTATTTTAAAGATTTTAGAAGATAATTTCCGTCTGCGATCTAAAAAAACAAATAAAAGTACCCTATATAACTATTTATAACAGTTTTAAACTTTTATAAATTGTTATTTACAGTCTAAAATCCGACGTTTATAAACTTTTTTCAACTTTTTAAAACTTTTATTAACGGACTATCATATATCAACTTCATTCAAAAATACAAAACGTGTATATTATATAGTTTCTTATCTTTTCTGAAACTCCAACGCCAGTAAAATCGACGAAGCCCATCGCGTCAATTCTTCAATTTCTCGAAAGAAAAAGTAAATCGTACCTTTATGCCTATCAGCCATGTAATAGTTCTTCCTCTTCATGTTCTCCAAAAACAGCACCGCGTCGTCATCGACCTCGTTCGCCGGGTCGAGGGCGAGTCTGGCTCCGTAAAATCCAGGCGTCACCGCCACCTTCCCGCCGTAGACCACGTCGTAAGTCGGCACCAGATCCTCGTAAACGAATATCTCCTTGCGGAAGGTGATCGGACTCTCGAACATCTCCCTCTGGAAGCTCGTCGGCGGCATCATCTTCGCGACGAGATGCAGCTCCTCGGGCTCCTGCTTACCCTTCCGCTTCACCCACAGCTTCACCCCGAGAATCGTGCTCCCGTAATTCTCGCCGCTCTTCACCAGCGACTGGCTCTCGTAGTCCAGGACCCTGAGGTCGTCGCCCAGCTGCCGGCGGAGCACCGGCTCGGGCTCCCGCAGCTCGATCTCGTATTCCACTTCTGCCATGGTGCATACACTGGTATTTTATCGGTGTAATGTGTATAAATAGTGCACAGAGAATGCACTAGGCTGCGACGACTGGATCGCGCTCGTCGCCGCTCGCGGCTAGACTGGAGCCCTGATGGTCACGTGTAGCAACTTCCACTACTCGATTGTCGACGTGAAGTGCAATTGTGTAATCGCGTGGAAAAAGCTGTCGCGGCAAGGCTTGAAATTATGGAGATGCAACTGCACGATTGTGAGTTAAGAGACGTTGGTGTGGTGCGATCGGTTATTTAGGTGGAGTTTCCGTTTGATCGACGTTTTCGTTTAAAAAAGTAAATGTATCGTTGAAACGTACGTAGATATTCAAGTAAGACGCCTTTAAGTTTCTTACTTTTAATTATAATGTTGTAGTCAGGGAAGGTCTTTATATATTAAAATAATGACGAGGTCTTATCACTATAGTGATAATATGCTTATTACGATAAAACGTAACAAATTATTGAAAACAAATTTAGTGCAGTATTGACAAAGAATTTAAGTTTTAGAATAATTTAGAAAAAAAAAGAATTTAAACTTTTTTTTAATTTTTTTCACAGCTTAAGTAAACATCAATTTTTTGTAATAATAATGTTTACGACGTTGCAAATAATGTGACATATTAAAAGTTTTTGCAAAATACTGAATTAGAATAATTTTTGTGAAAAAATTCTCTCCCTGTAATTACAGAACATTCTTAAACAATTAATTATTTATGATTAACACTGAATTAATATGGCTATAAGTAGAAAAAACACCTGATTAATCTTATACTTCTCATATATGTTTTGTTTTCCAGCAATTAATGCAAGTTGAAAATGTGCACCGATCTGTAATCAGATCGTTACTTTATATGTTAACATACAATACGACTTATTAAGGGCACTAATAATACTTCAAAGTATAAATAAAGCAACAACTCCAGCGAGTCTCAAATAAAAATACTGCAATTAAGCGTTTACCTCGCTAACTGAAGGCTTCATCATTATTTTATTCTGTGTCAGTTACCTTTGCTCGCTCGAGCAGTGCGTATTTTCTCATGAAAGTGTGATGTTGAAAACTTTTAATTGTCCGAATGACATTCGCAAAAGCGTAAAATTCTGATGAAGAAAACTGATAGAAGTATATATAAGTTACTGCAAAAAAAATTAAGAGCTTGAAACGGAATATCCATCCTGAGTACTACAATTATGAATTTCGCAGTAGCCTCCTTTCAGTGATTACTTGCAAAACTTTTAGCAATTTATACTTTTTTTTATACTTTATTAGTACCGGCTAAATATTAAAACCAAGGAACGCAATAGCATTTTGAAGGCAACGTCGCGCACAGTAATTAGACTTTACTAATTCTTAATTCTCAAGAGACACTGCAGAAACTGTGTTAATGATCCTCTTAAAAACGCTAGTTTATTGTTAATTTACAACAAAGGTACTTTCTGCATTTGCGTTATTTATAGTTTCTATTAAAATATAATGTATATTAAAAATCTATTTTAAAAAACGTGTAAAATATATTGACACAGAAAGTTCCGGTTAAGATTTAAAATGAAAAGAATAAAAAAAACTTATCAAAAATTGTTTCCTCATTGCTAATGGTAAACAACTTATAGCCATTTTCTAAAATTGAATACAAATATATATAATAATAACATTTGTATAATAAAATCACTAGGTGACATGATGCACTGTTAAATTTAAACACTTTCAGTGATTCATTGTTCTAAAAACCGATTTATCTTTTTATAGGGTCGTGCAACTTTTATAGACTTATTTGTTTCAATGACTTTTGATTTATAAAAAGAAAAAAAAAAAAGAAAGCTGAAGCTTATCTTATCTCAGTTTACAATCGCATTTAAAATTCATTTAATAATCATTATTAATCAGTCAAATAGATTAAAAATGACAATCAAGTTTAATTAAAGAAATATCGCTGCATAATATTTGATATACCATATATTGTTGTTTCTAATTTTGTAGTCGTACCTGTTTATTCCAAAATAGGAATGATAATTTAATTCGCATTTTTTTTTAATATAAGAAAACATTAAATTACAATTTGAAAACAAAAGTATATTTTTTCATGCATAGCTATGATAAAGTGGGGCATCTTAAATTACTATCTCGGTTTTCTTTTTATCTAAACGCAAATTTTATTTTTCAAGAAGCAGTTATCTGTTCGCGCAAACACGTGTTAAGCGATGCAAACAAATCACAAAGTGACTTTGATATAGCGCGGTTCATCGATAGCAAACTTTCTATAAATTGAATTCTTTTATAAAAAAGGTTTTTAATAAAAATTAAAAACATTTTAATATGCACAATTTATAAATATATATTTATATTTTTTTACGAAAATTGTACATTATTAATACACGTAAAATGTATTAAAATATTGCAAAAATATTAAAATCTCATTTAAATGCGCATGAGCTTGGCAGTCAACATTCAACAGTGATAAAATAATGATATAAAATAGTCGTAAAAAATTTTTTTGTCACACATTGTTAGATTTTGTTCTTTCCAGAACTTGCAGAACTTACATCCTGTCAGTTACAAATCTTTTGCCTCTTCCACAAGCTTTCGGTGAACAGCAGATAAACTCTGGAAAAGAAATAAGATTTATTAAAATAAGAACTTCATTTGCAAATATGTGAAGAATGTGTTGGTAATGTTATTTATTATATTATTATCATGCACTGTTATTTAGTATGCAGAACATGCAGAATTAATGAAATTAAAATTAAAAAGCGATTACTTTATTATTGGATTAGATATTTAGCAAGTCTTTGGCATTTTTGTCATAATAAAAAAAAACACACGTATTTGTAATACCTTAAAAAAATGAAACATTTAATAAAAATAATCGTAGCGAAATGGTTTTTTACTTAATAGTGAAAATGCATGTCACAGTATGTTGTAAAAGAAAACACGTTTTCCTGCGTTAAATTTTAACAATAATTAATAATAATAAATGAGATAAATGTTGAGATGAAACTTTTTTGATAATAAAAAAAAGGTTTTCCATTAAAAATGTATATCATGGAATGAAACAAAAATTGTAAATAAAAAAATAAAACCATTCAATCAACAAAATGCTCTATTCAGAAATTAAACTGTACCAGATCACGCGTCTTTTTGAGAACGGCTAAGAACACGTTCTCCGTCCTCTTCGATCAACTTACGATGGACGTCGCTGAGAGCCTAGACATTGCAAAAGTTATTTGGAAGTGTCAATTGAAAAAAAGATAACAAAAAGATGAATTTAGACAATAAATATAGCCCTCCACAAATAAATCCAATTAATTGTGAAAGTTATCAGAATTAAGTAAATAGTTTAATCTACGTAAGAGCACATGGAATGTTTATCAATACCTTGAAATATTTCACAGTTTTAACCCGAAGCTCTAAAGTAGCATCTTCATCGCAAATAATTAGAGTTCGAGGATGCTGTTGGAATGCAGAAACAGTCCACATGTGATTAATTCCCTCTTCTATCGCCTTGTAAAGGGCAAAGGCCTTATGAGATCCAGTAATTAAAATCATGACCTCTTTAGAATCCATTACAGTACCAACTCCAACAGTCAGAGCCTGCTTTGGAACTTTATTAATGTCATTATCAAAAAACCTAGCATTTGCCTCTAATGTATCCTGCGCCAAGGTTTTCACTCTTGTTCTGGAAGAAAGTGATGATCCAGGTTCATTGAATGCAATGTGACCATCAGGTCCAATACCTACATTATAAATAGCTTAATTATTTCTTACTTAATTAAAAAATTGACATTAAATTCTTCAAAATTTAAAGAATTCAACAGAATATTTTATTATAATCTGAATCTTATGATTATTTTTTACCTCCAATGAATAGTTCTACACCTCCAGCTTCTGCAATCTTTCTTTCATATTCATTGCATTCCTTTTCTAAATCAGGTGCATTACCATCAAGAATGTGAACATTTTGAGGATCGATATCTATATGTTTAAAAAAGTTATTGTACATATAATAATGGTAAGATTCAGGATGGTCTCTTGGCAAATCAACGTATTCATCCATATTGAAGGTTTTGACATATTTAAAAGATATTTTTCCAGCTTTGTAGTACTCTATCAGCTTTTTATACATGCCAAGTGGTGTTCCACCTATAAATAAAGTAAAAATTATTATAAAACAAAATATATACTTTAATATATGCAATGATGTCAATTTTTATATGAGCAGATATAAGTACCTGTTGGTAATCCAAGAACAAAGTATTTATTTTCATTAGGTTGAAAATCTTTTATCCTTTTCAAGACATATTTGGCAGACCAGTCAGCAACATCATCAACATGATCGCAAATTATTAGACGCATTTTTATTCTTGATATCTGCATTTAAACAAGAAAAACATCATTAATATGACAAAGTATTAATAATGAAGAAAAGTAAGATGTGATATCTTTAATTGGCAAAAAAATAGATCGTTGAACTTAAGATAAAATCTTAATAAAACTTTATCTAAAAAGAACAAATACAGCAATGCACTGCCAATAAACTATACTTATAATAATTAAATGATATGCCTTATAGTAGTTAACTTGGAATCACAAAAGAAAACAATCCATTAAGAGGTGTTAATATAACTATTGATTCCATTGACTACTTAGCTTCAAAAACATTTTAGTGCACAATACTTTTTAAATTTATTAATGATATTAAATTTAGAAAAAACTTAATTAATGGAAATAAAACATATTCTCCTTAAATGTTGTTAAAAAGTATAATCATTTTTTATGCACAATATAATCCACCATTTTACTTCTTGAAGGTCACTGACCTTCAAAAAAACCATTTAGGAATATCTGAAATTGTAGTATACTGACAATCTTACAAATCGTAATTTAGGAAAATTTAATAAAAAGTTGAACAACTCAAATAATCGAAAATGATTGTAACATAAAAGAAGGACAGCTACGAATATACCAGACAAATTTAAGTACTCACAAGTCGGTTTTTTTTACAAAGCTGCGTGTACAGGCGGCGGCGGAGCAAATTCGACTAGCGCGAAGCAGACTGATGATATACAGGGCCTTTATATATATATAAGCTCTGTCAGCTGACAACCACAAGACTTGCACTAACCTAAGCTCGTAGCTACAATTTTTATTCATCGCTTGAAAAACATCATTATTTTTATGAATATATATATGTACTATGTATAGGTTATTATATTTTGTTATTCGTACTGGAGAGATATGCGCACTCTGGGTATCATTACAAAGCGATAAATTAAATATAGGTCCAATAACTTCTGACAAATGAACAAATCTATTTGTTATTGATAATTAGCTTTTTATATTTACATCTTTACATAGAAAAAATAAAGAAATTATGTATACTATACTTTTCGACATTCAATTGATTTTTTCATTTAATTATTCAAAACTTTCAATATTATAATGTCAAACAAAAATATTCTATTAGCAAATAATGTAATAGAAAATAATTACAATATATTTAATAGATATCTACCGGAACGTTATTTATAAGGTCGGGGCTTATTTAATATGTGGATTTAAGAATCCACGTATTTACATGAATTTTTTATGCGAATAGTCACTCCGTATTTATAAATTAGCCTTAGGGCTAAAAATTAAGCACTATAAATCTATTGTCATAAATTCTTAAAAAATTGAAGTCTATTTACATGCATTTTTACATATTGTTTACACTTATAAACACATTTATAAATGATAAGTGAGAAAATTATATAAATAATTTTTTTAAATAAAAAAAATTAACTCTATGGGATATACTATAATCTCGACAATCTTTCTTCTTTCCTTATTAAATATCTTTGTAAAGCAGCTTCAAAAACTGGACCAACTGTCCTTTTTTTCCAAATATTAATCTTTTTCTTTTTTGGTTTAGGTGTTTCTTCTACTTTTTCTGTGACACCATTATCTGTTGGTGTAACTTTATTATTTGGAATGTTCTCATCAGCAGGCTTACTATTTTCTATGGATTTTTCATTCTCAATTTTTTCTGTCACTTTTTGCTTTTTAGCTGATGGTTCTGATTCAGTCTTATCCGTAGATTCTTTATTTTGATTTTCCTGGACATTTTCTTTCTTTTCTGCAATATTTTGAGTTTTATGTTTTTCAGATTCATGATCCGTTTCAGACTCTGAAGCTTCTTCCACTCTCTTTCTATATTGCCTTTTACCTTGTCTTTTTTTAATAGAACTGTCTTTTGAAATTGCTTTTTTATTTTCATTTTCAGATTTATCACTGCCTTCAGATTCAGAATCTGATGGTACAGGGTCATCTTTGTCAATGTCAGATTTTAATTCTGTTGCATTAGTGTCATCTTTATCTGGCTTAGAGACAATTCCTAAATCAGCATCATTTTTTTCTACCGTTTGTCTATATAAATGCCTATAAAACCCAGTCATATCTTTTTGTTTCATTACATCTCCTATGGCTTCTAATCTATCTTGATTTTCTTGTTCTTTTTCAAATTTTTGCATTTCCTCTAACTTTGCCTTATAACTCGACGTAACAAATCTTTCTTTGTCAGGAAACATGGCATCCTCTTCTTCTATTTCTTTTTGAATTATTCTTTCTTTTCGCAATTCCTGTTCTTTCTTTCGAAGATCTGCACTTTTCAGTAAGTTTTGTATATATTTTGCTTTCTTTTCAACTGCTTTACTAGATTTTTTTTCTTCATCTTTGACCCGCTCCATCTCGTCGTAAACTTCATCATACTGAAATATTGTTGGATCTTCCTTTAATGCTTTCTGCATATCTAATCGGGTCTGTTTCTTTATTTTGTTCTTTTCATTTTCAGCTTTTAAAGCTTTCTTTACCCAGTCAGTACCTTCTTCTTCATCTGAATCGTCGTCATTTCCAAATACATTTCCCACCTTGGGAGCTGACAACTGATTCTTTTTTGGCAATACAAGACCATACCTATAATAATTTAAAAAAAAAATTGTTAAATCAATTTATTTGTTTATTATATATTTAAAAAAGAAGAGATTTAAATATATTTTGAAAGTTATTTATAAAATTAAAAATTGCATATAGTAACCAATAGTAAAATAACCGGACGCAATTTTTGTTAAAAAGCGTTACTGCACTTGACAAAATGCGTTGAAATAAAGTACTTACTTTTTCTCTGCCATTATTTGTTAGTTTAACTTGTTTATTTACTTGCAGTATATTGAATTCTAATGTTCACTTTAACTGGTTAACATATAGGTTATGACATTCGATGATAGTCGAAAACTCAAAATTCTGTTTTACCAACCTGCAAATAAGTAAGTTTAATTATATACCGACAAGCCCCTTCGCATATCGGCATATGGTAATATAAATAACTATATTAACTTGTCGCTACAATCGGTATAACCTGGTATAACATAAAATGCGCGCAGTTTCACCGCCTAAAGTTGCTTTTCTTTTCACGTTGACTTGTTCCAGGCAGAAAATTTAGCGGCAGTCTCATTGTCAACAAAGCGACGCGCGCTTGTGGTAATATAATTCAAACAATAACGGATTTATTGTATTCTGATCCAAACGATCGAGCATTCGATGACTTCGACTCTTTCATTTCACTGGTAAGGATTTACTAAATTTACTTTCTAACAAACTTATTAATAAAATGAACTTCTATTACCTGTAGAATAGAATAATTAATACAATTACTTTTACTTTAGTTATGAACATCTAAGTGACCTTCTTTTGTCATTTACAGTGTTTTTTAAAGAAAGACAGTTGAAAAATGGCAATTGAAGCTACTATAGTTGAACAGCTTCAAGAGCTTAGAAAATGGCAGTTGCAACAGCAAGATGCTTTGATCCGTCAACAACAAGAACAACGGGAGATGCTGAGCCATGAGCAGAATCGTATGTATCAAGCTTTGAGTTTATCGGTGGATGAAATAAGTTTAAGTGATGAAACATTAAAAAATATAATACAAGGAAATAATCAAGATGTAGAAGAGAAAGAAGAAAATTTAATAGATTTCGATACACCTGAAAATGAGTACCAAACTCCAGTATCTAGAAGAAGTCGCAGTTTTTCTCATTACATCGATACAAGCAATGAGAGTAATTATAATAATCAGAATTTAATTTTAAAACCACCTCAAATGCACTTAGCTGTAAGAAATTCTAAGACTGATACAAAACCAAATATAGAATTGAATAATTCACATAATCAATATAATTATAGTTCAGATTTTTCAGTAGATGAATCTATAAAATCACAAAGGCACATAACAATTGATGATATTCCAGTGCCATCACCTAAGAAAGACTTTAACACATTATTAGAAGAGAGATTAAAAGATTCAGAAGCTGTATTAAATGTTCAAAGTAAAAGCAAGTCAATAGTTAAAAAACCATTTTTAAAAAAGGGTCAAGGATTAGCCAGATTTATGCCTCATACAACTAATGAAAGAATATCAAGGAGTACAATAAGACCACGAAGTGCTTCCTTTACTACTGGAACACAATCGAGTAATGCAAAACAGAATAAAATACACAGTATTGAAAAATCTAATCCTATTTCAAAATTAAAAAAATCTGATGACTCAAAGAAAATTGCTAAAAATGTTGCACGCACTGCTCAGCAAAAGTTAACTCTGAAAAATGTTCCACCACCAAGAAGAAAAATCAGGAGCAGATCCATTGGTGCCTTACCTAGTGATAATAGAAATGGACAAAACTTAACTCCAGAAATAATATCTGACGCTAACAGTTCTGATCTTGAAATTAAGAGTAAAAAAGAGCTAGAAGAAGTAAGAATCTTTGAGTTGCTGGAAGATAAAGCTGAGAATTCAAGCTTTTGCTCAACATCTAGTACAGTTATAGCCTTCTTGCAGCAGTCAACACCTTTGAAACAGAAAGCTCTTTTGCACAATGTACTAAAAAATAAGATTTCCCTTAATGACGTGAGCCATGAAACTATAGAAGAAATTGTACAAACAGTAAAATCAAATCAGTTGCCCTCAGGGCAAATGCAATTGGATACCAAATCTCAGAACTTGCCTCACTGGGGTGCTGCTTCACCATCAAAACTTAAAAGCAATAAAGTTGTTGCCAAAACTATATTACCTTATGGAACAGATGTAGACGAAAACTATGATGAATATACATCTAATCATGAACAAAGCCAGGTAAACTAATTTTTTCCTAACTGAAATTGTTTAATAATTTTATATTTTATACAATTTGTAAAAACAATTTTTTTTTCAGGATGACAATCAGACAAGTCTACATGTTAGGTTTTCGGAATACAATGAATATAAAACCATGACAGATACATCAAGTATTTCCAGTGATTCACAAACAGTTATAAATTATATAAATGACAAAGGAGTTTGGTCTGATTCTCAAGATTCATCAGACGTAGATAGTATAGTTTCATCACTAAAAGCAGATGGGCAGTACAATATCCGTGAAAACACTGATTCTTACAGTTATTCAAAAAAAGATGAAGATGATAGTGATTACAATGAAACTGACGATTACAAAAATGAGGATGAAAATGAAGATAATGATATTGAAGACGAAAATGATGATGATAGCAGTTTGAAAAATAGTACAATACACAAAGATGACACTGTAATTGAGGAAAAGGATCCAAGTTCATTATTCAAATCGGAGCTTTTAAAAACGCGTCTGTTAGAACTAGAACAAGAAATCGAAATATTCAGAAAAGAAAGTGCAGCACTATCGCTTCAAAGACAAAAGCTTCAAGAAGAACGCACGAAACTGCAAGAAGATCGAATAATTTTGCAAAGAGGTTTCAAAGAAAAAGAGGAAGCCTTAGAAATGGAAAAACGAAAGACAGAAAGTATAGTGCAAGAGGAAAAGAAACGTCTGGCTCGAGAAAAAGCCGCCTTAGAAAGCAGGATGAAAGACGCTTGGGAAAAGGCGCAAAAAAGCAAGCAAGAACGTCAGGAGATACATACGCTACGAGAGCAGTTGGAAGAACTCAGAGAAGAAATATCTCAGAAAGAAAGTAAGTGGGCAGCAAGTAACGCAAGGCAGAGAAGTCAAATGAGGGTATTGCAAACGGAGAATTCACAATTAAAACAAGAGATTGAGAAACTGCAACAAAAAAAGAATGCTAAGTTCAAAAGGCCGCAGCCTTCGTCTAACACGCGCGCCATTCATCAGATCAACAAATTTTTGGCCGATCGTAAAAAAGTTTCTCCGTTCAAAAAAGAAGACCAAGTCCTGGACAAAGTTAAAACACCCAACACCGTCGAAGAGAATTACGAAGTTAATTTGGAAACTCCGGAAGATAAACAAGAAGAAACAGTAGAGAAGAAAAAGGTACCCAAGTCTGTTGAAAGTATTGCGCGCACGCGAAACTTGTATGAAAATTTGCTCAGAGAGGCAACGGACTGTTTCACCGAGGTCCGAGTCGAAAGGAGAAATTTTATGAGCCGCCCAATGGAAACGCAGGATCATGCATTAGATTGCTCGAATATAGACGGTAACATTTGCGACGAAGATTCCACTAACGACAATAGGAACTCAAGCCATGCATCCCCACGAACCGACCGCGAAGGACTCGATAATTGTCAGGATGATAACCAAAATGAACATCAAAAATACAAAAATAATAAGCAGGGTATAAGAGAAGTCCATCATCCGGATGGCCGTACGGAGTACTGGTATCCTAATGGTAACGTTAAGAAACTGTTTCCAGACAAACAACTCATTAAAATGATTTATTACAATGGCGATGTTCGCGAAACCGACAAGAATGGCACTGTCAAATATTTTTACGCAGCTACAAGGACGTGGCATACGACGACACCCGATGGCTTAGAATTATTAGAATTTCCCGAGTAAGTATTTATATGAATTTTTAATTTATATTTGAAATATAACGATACTGAGAAAAAATTGTTTTATTGAAGTTTATTTGATAAGGTCTTACTCGATAAGCAAGTATTGATTGCGATAATTACGATCAACGTTGGAAAAATTGATAATTAGCTCTAATGATATTCAGTTAATGCAAAAAATCAATTTGCATTCATTATTCATTTTAAACTCCACTCGAATGTCTATAATATTGTTGATGTTTCGTTATATAACGATCTCATTTTAAAATAATCAACAAATTACAGAATAATACGATATTTTTGCAGCGGCCAAGTGGAACGAAGGTCGAAGGATGGATCTATAGAAGTATCATTTCCCGATGGCTCTGTTAGATCTGTTTTAGCAGATGGATCTGAAAGGTGGGTTTTACGCGATGGAACGATTGCTGAAACTTCTGCTGATGGAGAAAAAGTACTTACTTTACCTAACGGACAAAAAGAAATACACACTAGAGATCACAAGGTAATTTACTAGCTAAAAGCAATACTTTTCTTTATATATAGTATTGCAATTAATGTTATTCAATTTTGTTTACTTGAACGTTAATTAAAATTTATACTTTTTATTTTCACAGAGACGAGAATATCCTGATGGCACGGTAAAATTAGTTTATCTGGATGGAACTCAGGAAACACGATACGCTAATGGAAGGATTCGTCTTAAAGATAAGGAAGGAAATCTTATAATGGACACCCATCAGTGACCAGTGGTTCTACAAACGAAGACTGATGATTTTTAAAATATATTCATTAACATAAGTTAAGTGTAAGGTATGTTAAAACGTACCAATATATTTTCTGTGAAAGTTTTTTTCACATTAAAACCGCTGCACTGTATAAAGTAAAATTGTACAAAGACATTAGAGTATTGATGTAAATTTGACAAAGCGAACCGAGTTTTTGTAATTTTTATACGAAAAGAATGCTATATTAAAAGAGTTGTACAATAAATAATAATAATACGTTCACAATGATTTTGATTACCGCATCCACGAAATTTTTCAAATTTAATTACAAATATTTATTACAAAAATTCCTAATTTGATAATTTAAATAAAAAGCTGTAAAGAATTAAAACTTGGTCCAGTAAAATTATAAAAATAACTATTTACAAAATAGATCAATAAATTATATAAAATGTGTTTTTAGTGCATAATATTAATTTCAAAACAAATTAATAAAACGCATTTTAATCAGTCAAGGCAGATTTTTCACCCTGCCCAAATAAGAAGTTCATATTTTCCTTTAACTTGCCAGATAAATTTGGTTTCATTTTCTCACTAAGATCTCTATTATCAATCCACGCTGACTGCGAATAATTATTTTCCGTTTTAGTGTCCTGTTCTACACCTTTTTCACTTTCAAACATGTGTTCATCCAAACTGTATAATATCAAATCGACAACTGCTCTAAATATATCTAAAATGAACATCAAATCTTCCGTTGGCGATACAAACCAAATAAAATTTTTCATATAATTTAAGTTAGCGATAAACGCCTTGGGTTTGGTTTTAATTACAACAAACATTAAGGTAGTAATAAACTTTTCGTTATCTAGCTGCGCGATTTTCGAACCGTAATTTACTGTCCTTATATCATTATTATGACATCTATTACTTAGAAATGCACTATTAACGGGAGTATTTTTCTTAATTGATAAAATTGTTCTTCTACTCGAACACAAAGATTTCTTTTCGTTCATCGAGTCTTTAGACTTCTTATTCTTCAATAAATCTTGCGAATAAGTGTTCTCTTCGTTGGTTTCCTGCACAAGAATATTATCCACTTCAGTCACCAAAAAGTTCATACAGTCCTTTAGACACAACAGCTTTTCAAAAGGACTTTTCCTTGATTCCAGACTCGCTACAGATAAGACAAAACAAATCATGATTAATTATCTAAAATAAAATTTAATCGATTTAGTTTTAGAATATTGCACTCTGTGCCCCCCTTACTTCTAAATTGTTAGCTTTTCAATTTAATCTAATATTTTAATTTTTTTATTGTTACTTTGTAAAGGTCTTTTAGCCCGTCTGATTGTTTAAATAAATAAATAAATCGAATCTCTAGAGCATTAGCCATATTAACTGAATTGAAATTACCCAGTTCGACAATAGCAAAGGTCGCTAACTCGACCAATTCGGCGTTGAGGCCCATTCTCTCGGGCTCGACGCCGCGCTCATTCAGCCGGTCAATTTTCGCCTTCAGCAAAGCGTCCTGCTCCGCGCTCAATCGCCCGCTCAGCTCATACAAAGTGTCGTGCAAGAAGCGCATCACGTAAATCTCAATGGACATACTCAGCAGCTTTTGAAACCTCTCGTCTCTCTGCAGCGCTAAGCTCTGCCTTCGCATTACGAGCTGCCAGCAGTCTCGTATCAGCTGCCTCACACCCTCCCTCACGTCGTTCTCTTTACAAGCACTGTCCGTGATGAACTCCTCGTTCATTTTTTTGCTCACGCTCTTCACGTTCTCCAAGTAGTCGACCTCCATACTCGGGATTTCCTTCAAAAAATCGACGGCCCTACAAGGAACACAAACAAATGTATATATACGAGTAAAACATTCTGGTACCTGCATTTTGTGTGCAACGAGCAGATAATTTGCACAAATTTTGCAATACACATAAAAAAACAATAATACTGTTTAAAGTTTGTGTTCTTTTTTCGTTTAACTCGTTTCGGAAATTAACGTAACTGAAATGACTGATATTTACAAGAATTTTACAGATATATTATACAAATTATGTGTAAAATCCAGTAAATCAGTGTACACAAATTTCGCAAAAATTTTATACAATTAATTCATCGCCATAGTTTAAGAAATAACACTTTTTTTGGTGTCATTTCTTAAACTGATTTTTAACAGTGTACATAGCGAATAATTAACTCAACAATTCTATTCTATAATTTTCTATTTTTAATTTCTATTTTCAACGTACTCATCCCACGAATGTATTTGCCGGTTCAATTTGACATGATCAGTCCGTTTATTGCTCTCCCACTTTTTGTGTATTGGTCTGTCCAACACCAGTATATTGTACGGCTGGAACTCGTTATTAAATCCCTTTTCGGTCGACAAAATCTTGACCTCGTGATTCGCCTCCAATTTGCTGCCGGACATCAGCTTAATCGAATTATCCTCTATTTTGTACAAATGCTGCTCTCTCATGTCGGTAAACAACGGCGGGCCACCGTTGGGCTGAGGCAACGGCTTCAGGATGTGCTCATCTGAAAAAAATTCGTAACAATGAAATGTTTCGCGCCTCTTATCTTGTTGTCATAGATAAAGCTTTATCGGAGCGAAGTGAGAAACAGCCGTCTAATTGAGAAATAGTCGACGTAAGAAAGTTTTAACGGCGCAGCTGCGTCATCAGGGATTTGCGCGTCGTCATGTCACGTTTTATAATGTACACATAACTTATATATACACATAAAACGCGGGATCGACGATCGCTCGCCGGGACTCGTAGTTTATTTTATTTTAAATAATCTTAATTTGTAAACGCTCTTACCGAACATGTCCTCGTCGAAGCATATATCCCGCAGAGATTCTCCACACGGCACGCAGATGATCCAACATTTCGTTAGAGCGAAATCGTATTTTTTCCTGTGCTCGTTCTGCAAGTTCAATAGATATTTTTTTAAATAAAAATAATTAACAGCGTTTCACTTGTATGTATATATACAATAATTAATGCATCATTTCATACTATGTGTACATAATATTATTGATCATTTCATACTATGTGTACATAATATTATCTTGATTAGCCGAAGATACTTCTGAATGAGTTATGAACGTATTAAATGCTCGAAATCTTATATGTACCGCTTTTATACACTGATCCGTATAATTGATCTATTAAAATACTTATTGTTGCATTACAAATGAATTACGAGGTGACGTAAAAAAAAAGCTCGTCCTGATTTCTTTTAGCGAACAAAAAAAAAGAGCGGAATGCAAGAAACGTGCACTGCTTTATCATAAAAATAAATTGGTGTTTAAATCTTTTAGTGCCACATTAGAATCACAAAAATATTGCTTACAAGTGTTTTAGAAATACGACTCTCTGTTATTACATTGAAGCGGATGTATCGCATTCAGTAAACACGTTGAAAAGTAAAAAAATCGGTTGCTCTTTATCACGAGGAAAAAACTACCGTTCCACTATAGTATACTCATTGAAATCACTCACTCTGAGCAAGAAGAAAAACACGTTGTACGACAATTCGTCCTCGATCAGCTCCATCGCGGATCACTCCCAAATCCCAGTATGTATACTTAGCTCCGCTGCATCAACACCTCGCGTCGCCTTTTATCGCACCGATCAGCTCAGACGCTCCGAAAAGAATCGAAAGAGAGAAACTGCGTCCTGCACGAAGCTCGTGCTCTTTCCGCGCGCGGAGAACACTAAATCAAGTTTAGTTCGCCTTTCGGAGCAGCGCGTGACGGAGGTCGCGTGCGCTCCGATGCCCGCAGCCAGACTGAGGCGCGCTGATAAGGCGCCGGGCGTATACGAGGAAGAGGAAAATTCACGGACCTTGAGGCTTGAATGTCGCTCGGTTCCCACCTCTCAACGGCGCCCGCGATTTTCCCTTCCCGACGCCGCGGCCGCCCGCATAATGGCAAATCACAATTGCGGCCCGCTTCTCACGGACGCGGAAAAACCGCGCGGCGCGCGCTTTTCGCGCTCGCGCTCGCACGCCAATTTAATTACACCGCCCAGGGATCGGGAGCGCGCGGCCACTTCGGGGTCTTTTGAACGGATTGCGTGGGTGCCGGAGAAGCACGTGGGTACGGCAGGTGTGCATACTTGTATTCTATATACTTACGAGAATCGTGTATTATCCGCGGCGCGCGAAAACAAGGTGTTGCACGTGAAGAGGAGCGGCAGGCGCGCCCCGCAGCGCATCTAGTCTGTTTTTAGTCGATTTTTTTTTTAAGAAACATATATATAATCATAAATTGTAGTATAAAAAAATTTTAATTTTAAAAGCTTTATATTTTAGCTTATTGCTATCCTCAAATTTCACTATTTTGTACTTAAGGGTAGAGTACCATGAAAAATTGCCAAAAAATGTACTTTTTTTACTATTTTTTAAATTCTCTAATTTACAA
>JAWWEN010000024.1:3359868-3381776 GCA_035582955.1 Sycophila texana
ATATTTAGTACAACTATAGTAAAATTTGCTGGTTATTATACTAATTTTTTTGATAGTTCCAGTTTGTCCGCGCTTTATAGTAATTTTTAATGGAAAAATCTTCTCCGTGCACTTGTATATTACACTCAGCAGGTTAAAAACTCATGATTTATTATCGTTTTTTGAATTTCTGTGTTAGTTCGCTACTTTATGTGATGTCACGATGAGTAGTATAAATTCTTGAAAGTTTATACAGCTGTTATTATCTGGCATCTGCTTGCTGTTTTTCTGGATGAGTGTAAAATAATGAAATACTTTGCAATAACGGATGAAGAAAATTGTTTGAGAAATAAGAATTCTATAAATCTAGAAAAAATTGTGCATCTTGACATTGATAGTTTTTCAAATGTAATTTTGTATTTATTTATTTATTTATCATTATTTATTGTATTCTATTCTACTTTGTAAAAAGGCTTTATTGCCCGTATATTTTCAAATAAATAAAAATAAATGAAAATAAATAAAATACAAGAGTAGATTTATGATTGTAAAATTATTTTTAAGCATTTCGTATTTTCCCGGGGTTTTACGTAACCCTAGACGTAGAGGGCACTGTATAGGATGCAGGTACACTTTTTGACCGAGTTCGCCTTCTATAATACCGTTTAGTAGTTCAGTGTTAAAATCCCAAGCGGCGTGTTTTCTTTCCTTTACTGGGCGTACGAGGTGAGCAATCGACTTGTTAATATCGTTCAACATCAGCTCGGATAAACATTTTTTGTTAATTTATCATTGTTTAAATCCAAGATGAATTCTTCAACAATACAAAGTACATTGTATTTTTTGCTTTCGAAAGGTTTTTAATATTTATTTTTTCTTTTCAAAAAACACTTCCATAACCTGATTAAAAATTCTTATTCACCATCTTCGACATCCTTATTTTTGTAACATACTCTTGTTAACAACTTTTCTTCTTTATCTATTATAATAATAATATTAATCTTTACTTGCTTTAATTTGCTAAAGTCTAAATTTTTTTATTGGTTTTTCGTAATTTTTTCGTAGTAGTTGATTACGAATTTGTTGAGAACTTCCAGTTTGCAACTTTTTCCACGTGTTAATGCAATTTAAATTTAAATCGGCAAACTTTTTTCAAAACGTTGAATTAAAACAAATAGGAAACTCGCAGTACAATATTGAATTTTTTTATTTTTTAGAAAATATTTAAATTTAAATAGAAAATAGCCTCTTGTATGTTGTGCAGAATTTATATTTCTTATTTTTTTTTCAGAATATCGGGATGGGTGCATACAAGTATATGCAGGAACTGTATCGCAAGAAGCAGAGCGATGTGCTCCGCTTCTTGCTGCGTGTCAGGTGCTGGCAATATCGTCAGCTCACCAAGATGCACAGAGCGCCCAGACCATCCCGACCTGACAAAGCACGCCGCTTGGGATACAAAGCTAAGCAAGGTTTGTTTTTCATCTTGTAAATTACAACTAAACTATAAAGATTTAAGTACCTATTGAAATGAAAAAAATTGAGATTAGATTTTCATATAATAAGTGCCTTCCTTTTTTAATATGATGAATTGTACATGCACCACTCTTACTGTATAAATGGAGATTATGTAAATCTGATAATAATATTATTAAAGAGCTTTTAATTAGTAGTAAAGAGAAGTTAGTTTACAACAATACAATTTTTTTAAAACAGGTTTCGTCATCTTCAGAATCCGCGTTCGCCGTGGTAATCGCAAACGCCCTGTACCAAAGGGTGCTACTTATGGCAAGCCCAAGAGTCATGGTGTTAACCAGTTGAAGCCAACCAGGAAACTACAGTCAGTTGCTGAAGTAAGTTTTATTATTTTTTTCAATTTCATTCAATTTCAATTTAAATGAATTTATTTTGAATTATTTTAATTTAATGAAATAAAATAGAATTTTAAATGATGATACCATATTACCTAATGATAAAAATGATTTGTTATCTTCCTTGGATGTCTGAAGATTCTTTACAATTTTTATTATATTTGTATTGTTTAAGGATAAGATTTAATACAAATTTTATTTACTTTTCAGGAACGTGTTGGAAGACGTTGTGGTGGTCTCAGAGTACTAAACAGCTACTGGGTAGCTCAAGACTCTTCATACAAATACTATGAAGTTATTCTTGTAGACCCTGCACACAAGGTATATAATTTCTTCAATAGACTAAATTTATTCACCCTGCTGAATAAAATATATTACTGAATAAATGTATATAACAATGAAAATGATAATTTTTAGGCTATACGTAATGACCCCAAGGTTAACTGGGTTTGCAATGCTGTTCACAAACATCGTGAACTTCGTGGCAAGACGTCATCTGGCAGGAGTTCTCGAGGTCTTGGAAAAGGTCACAGATTCTCGCAAACCATTGGAGGATCACGAAAAGCCGCCTGGATGCGCAGGAACTCATTGTCCCTCCGCAGAAAGCGATAAACTATTTATAGTCTGCGGAGTCTGTTACAAGACTTACATCATTTTACAAATAAAATCTTATTTAAAAATAATTGCTTAAAATGTATTTTTATAAAAAAACCTTCACGAATACTATTTAAAAATGAAATAAGTATGGCTATTTTTCAATGCTACAAAAGCATAATTAGAATAATTAAACATAAGACTGAACAGTTATTAAGTTTTCCTAAATAATTTAAATGTTGATATTGGTGGATTTCTGTAATTTTATGTTGATAATCAATAGGACCTATCCGTAGTTTGTTATATATTATAGGTACACGACACGTGGCTGTTAGAATTGCTCCAATTTTGAATAACCAATCAAAAACCTTTAAATTTGTATAGGTACGTAGGTACCTATAGCTACACTTGCAGAAGTCACGTCACGTGTTCAGTATGGCATTAGGTTATGTTTTCTTCAGTGTTTACGAAAAACGGTATGCGCAACCAACATGAATCAATGGAAAAAATATTTGCTGTGGTTTGCCCACGAGCATGTGGATTTCCGAATGGCTGTTAGTAAATAAATTACTAAATATTTATTAAGATTTTATCTTGTATCTTTTATGAATGTATCAAATTGTAGGAGATGGAGTCCATTCTTAGTATGTACAACATAACCTTACGATCAGTTTTCCAGCCTATAGATCACGTAAGATAATGTAATTGTATATTTGTTTAACTTTAAATAATTTTATTTTATTATTCTTATTTATGTAGTTATTTTAATCGAAAATGAATTAAATTGTTATCATTATTTTTAGCCATTCTGGATTGTTGAACTTAAAGAAGACCAAGCTCGTCTGATTGCTAGTAGATCTGTTTTATTGAGACACTGCATTGAGTTATGGGCCCATTCAAACACAATAAATGATCTACATTTAAATCTAAAATCTTACCCTCAAAATGAAATAGCATCTCATCTAACTACAACATTTAAAGTTGTAGTTGAAACATTTTGTAAACACTTTACGCAGAAAGAAAAAGTAGAAAAAATAGAGGTAAGATTATAGTAACAAATATAAATTACTATATTATTCAAATTTTAAAGAAAATTTTGTTAAATTGTTTTTCAAGATGTTTAACTATTTACCATTAAAAGGATCAGTAAATTTAAAAAATCCAAATACAATTTTATTTTACATAGAATATTACGGTATACAACCAAATGCAATTCCAGATAAACCTATTGACCTGTTTTTTGGACGATGGGTATGTAAAATTATTATTTACTTACTTATTTAAGAATTAGTTTTAATTATCCACAATTATTTATGTAAAAAATCTTTAGATTGCAGATGGTCAGAGAGATAGAATTAAACAGATATCATTAAAATCTAGAAAATTTATTGGCAATACTTCAATGGATCCACAGCTTTCTATAATAATGGCAAATCAAGCACAAGTCAAAACTGGAGATATGGTGTTAGATCCTTTTGTTGGTACGGGATCACTTCTCATCACTGCCTCAATGTTTGGTGGTTATACACTTGGAACTGATATAGATTATTTAATGCTTCATGCTCGCACAAGGCCTAGTCGAATCTCACAAAAAGTAAGAGAAGAAGATGAAAGTATAGCAGCAAATATGAATCAATATGGAATAAGGTCACGTTATCTAGATGTTATAGTATCAGATTTTTCTCAACCACTTTGGAAACCAGACTTTAAGTTAGATGCAATTATCACTGATCGTAAGACCCTTCTTATTAAGTAATTTCTAAAGTAAAGTGACAGATTTTTATCATTAAAATTGTTTTAGCTCCTTATGGTATCAGGGAAGCTGTAGAACGTATTGGAACAGCAAAAGCCAATCCTTCTATTGAGGAACATCAAATAGAAACGCACATTCCGTCCAAAGTTGTTTATGAATTAGGGAATTTATTTACCGATTTGTTAACGTTTTCAGTGAAGCATTTAAACTTGAATAGGAGGGTAGTATTTTGGTTTCCAGTATTTAGGTAATTTTCAAATATTTCTGCATTCTTTCAGGTTTGAAATTCAAGTATAATTTACTCTTCTTTTAATTTTCTATACTTAGAGGACAATACTCAGAAGATCAACTACCAGTACATCCATGTCTTAAACTACTAGCTAGCTCTGAACAAATTTTAAGCAATTTCACTAGCAGGCGACTCTTAACTTATGTAAAAATTAAAGAACCCGAGGTAAACGAATTACATTACAAATATTATTTAAAAAGAAAAATGAAATTAATAAATTAAACAAATATTTTAATAGCTTGATGACCCACCATGCACAATAGGTGAAGCGAATTTCCGTGATCAGTATTTTAACATGAGAGAGGAGCTGCGCAGCGTTAGACGAGCACGGAAAAGTGAAGAGCGCGCTCGAATGAAAGAAGAATGGGAAATGCGGAAGTTGACGAAAGGGGATAAAACGTGATAGATCAAGTACAAAGAATTGATCTTTTAATTGTAAAATAAATATTAAATACAGATTTTTTTACTAAAAGTTAAATAGTCACAACGCACCACTTAATCTCTAGAATAAAGTTATAAATACTTTTTTTTTTATTTAGATTTTTTTTTTGTAAAAAATGAAACGTGAGCAAATGGGTATGATATAAATATTTCGAGATGCACGTGTGATAATGTCATTATGAGTACACTGCAGTCGATATTCAATGTAACTAAAAAAAAACTCATAAAAAAGTTATTAAAATACGATAAAATATAAAATATAAGTTTGGCATACAACAATACAATTGGCACTTGGTACGTCGAGTGCAATTGTCACGGCTCGAGCGAAAAAATGACCTTACAATTAAGTAGAAAAATTATGTATTAAGTATAGAAAATACTGAACGAAACGTTAAGGCGTTCTATAGGGCTTCCGTGATATCTATAAAAGAAATTTCTTCGCCGAGTGGATCAGTTCTTCCTTAGTTTACTTATTCGATTACTTTAGTCTGTACGTGTTGAGTGTATAAGATACAGGCAGCGACGTAGCCGGTTCGACGAGAACGTTTTCAACGAGCGCGATGCCAGCGACATAATTATAAACAAAAACCCGAGCGATGAGTTTTCCAAATGTACCGATCGCCAGCTCGCGCCTCGTCGCAAGATCTCGTTTCACGTGTTCCTTCTAGCATTTTCTTTTTCCATTTTAATTTTCAAGCAAGTTTTAATACGCATAGCTGATCGTTATCATTTATTAACACTCCTTTTTGGGTATATAAAAAGAAAAAATTGTCTGTAGAATAATTTAAATATTTTTGTTGAATTAACATCTTTAATCTTACGTGTTCTACTTCTGTTAATATTGATATTAAAACGACAGCTAAAGCGCAAAACTAAACCTCCTCAAAAAGTATTTAAAAAAAAATGCCCAAGGGAACGCGTCTTCTTAAAAAAGTAACAATTTCCTACATCGATTTAAAGGTACTGCTCTCATTCCAGTTTCCTCCCTGTCTCCGCATTGACGTTGACGTTCTGTTCTTGCGACCTAGAGACAGCCCTCCCACCCATGGGTGTGCGATCTTCGTCATCGACAGGGAACTCGTAGATAGGCTTAAAGCCACCGAAGAGTTGAGGTTTAAAGTTCTCGGCATCGAAGCTTTCGTCGGACTTCTCAGTCTGTGACTCGTTCTCCTGGCTGATAACCGAACCTGTCTGCTTGTCAGCCTCCTCCTTGGCAGGTGCTTTGTCATCCTTGGTACGTTCGGTGCCATTTACCTGGGCGAGTGGGGGCGCAACAACGCTCCAGCCGTTTTTGACCGGCATCTCGGCGGAGACGCTTGCGATGAACGGCGCCATGAAATTCTGCGGAGACGGGGCCGATGAGGACGAACTGCTGGGCTGTTGTGACGGTAGCAGCACTGGCTTCTCGTCACGGCGACCCGGCAAGATCGGTCGTTCCTCTTCATCCTCGTCCTCGTCGAAGTGCAAATTGTGCCGGTGCAGCGCCGACGGTGTTGTGGGGGTGTAGACGTAGGCGATCGGACTGGAGGCGCGGACGATCGGTAGCCGTGGCAGCGTCGCCGATATCGTCGCCGTTTGTGGCTGCTGTTTCTTCGAGCCGAACGGCAAGAAGTCCTGCAGATACGAGATCACGTTGAAACTGCTATCGCTCGAGCTACTGCTGTCGCTGTTAGTGTTTTCGCTGGAGTTCGGATTACTTGGATTACTATTAATGATGCTTTCTTCTATTAGCTTCTTCGGTGGCAGTGGAAGTGCCTCTTCGTCGTCGACTCCATCGCTTGGGACGAGCAGTGGCTTCTCACGTACCAACACCGAATGCTCCGGTAGGTCCAGTGGATAACCCTTGAATAACAGTACCGGTTATTATCAGCTTTGCTTTGTTATAAATACCATATTCTTTGAAACAGTTTCCTTTACCCTCAAGCGTTAAACCCGACTTTTTGTATGCGACAAAACTTCTGACTTCAATTGGGCAATGTACTATTTGTTACTATTTTCGGATTAATAAATGGGGCTTACCTGAGAACCAAAATCAGAATTTATAGTATTGTGATGTGGCTTCTTGCCGTAAAAGTAGCCAGGTGCCTTGTCATCTTCATCCTGCGGCAGAGTGTCAGGGGGAAGAGGTCTATGAGGTCCCCGGGTACCAATTACAACTGACTCATCACGCTCCACTGTGTCCTCTTGGCTACCGATATTTACTGCGCTATTTACTGGGTATACCACGTAGACTGGACCAGCTTCTGCGCCTGCTGCGTCTTGTCCGTCGCCGTCATTATCTTTGTGCAGATCTGCTTCGCTGTCCTAAATATTATTTATTTTAAAATTTCTGCCTAATTTATGTTACTTTTTTTCCTATTAAAATTAAAAAAATATTTATCCAACCGATTCCTCGTTGTTATCAGAAGTTTCTTCCTCTTTCTCATCCGATCGGTTCACCTTGAACACGGGCGGTAAGTTTGAACGGATTATTTCCTCGTCGAGTCCGCCCCTCTGCTGGATCATCTGCAAGGTGGCGACCTTCGGCATTTGACTGTCGGCTCGATTGTTCGGAAAAATAATCGGCCTGGGCGGTATTTGCGGAGGCTCAGCGGAAAACCGATCAGACGCAATTTCGTCCTCCATACGCAGTTTCTGGGCAATCGGCGGTCGGCCACTCGATGCGCTCACCGGCGGTCGGTAGCGCTTCAGATATTCGGGAGTAGGCAGACCCGGTCCGTCTTCCTTTTTGCGCAATACCGGATTCTGCTGATGCGGGTGGCTCTGCTGTGGTGGCGGTGGTGGCGGCGGACTCAAGCGCTGGAGATGTGAAGGCGGAGGTGATATTGGATGATGCGGTTGAGGCCTGCGAGAGGGGTGCAAATGTGGTGGCTGAGACTGTGACACTGTCGGTCGCTGGCGATTGTTAGGGTACGATTGAGGTGCCGGTAAAGTGCCTGAAAAAGTAAATAGATTTTAATTGGAAATACAAATTTTTATGAATAGAGTAGAATATTTACAGATACTTTTTATAAATAGAGCAATCGAAATATATGAATTTCCGACAGTCTAATAGTGGAATATTTTAAACAGCTATTGCGATAGAAATAATAATTAATGATATTGCTATTAGCTTTATAGATATCAGGTATCTGAACAGTAATACTTACAAAAACATTTACAATTATTTGATAAAAAAAAAAAGTAACTGACTTATGAGATAATTCCGAGAATCGACTCTATCACTAATTTTGGTTACAATAATTGTGTATAATCGATCAATAATGAGTAGGTAGATTAATTTTGTGCTACGTTTCGACAGCTGAACTGTTATCCGCTTTAGGTACTAAAACTTTGTTATCAAGAATTAAAAGTTTTTTAGCATACAATATTTATACAAATAGGTTCTTACCAAGAAATTTTCAATCAACGTTTTTGACGATTCAACTTAGTTGATAATTACTTGGTAAGAACTTATTTGTATAAATATTATACGTTAAAAAACTTGTAATTCTTGATAATAACGTTTCAGTGCCTGAAAAGGACAGCAGTTCAGCTGTCAAAACATAGTACAAAATTAATCTACTGACTCATTATTGATCGGTTACACACAATTATAAGATAATTGTTTTGCTACCATACTTTCATTATTTTGCACGACTGATTCAGATAACAAATTAACTAAACATAAATTTTTATACTAGGAGGTAAAAATAAGTTTCTTTCAACATTTTATCATGTTATCGTGCAATCAGTCTTTTTTTTTTTTTTTTTTTTTTTAACATTACTAAAATTGATTTTAAATCCGCGAACTAAAGTAACGAACTTCGATTATCTGAAATGAATTGAACTATTCTTTAGACAGGGATAATGCATTTTTTGTCATTATTTATAAATTCAAACTTACCGATTTTATCGGGACCACGGTGCCCGTGGGAAGTTTTTGCGTTAGGCCTAAATTGTGGTAAGATGTTGGGGAGTTTTTGGTCGTGTGGAGCAGACGGCCTCCTTTTAAATCCTATCGGCGGCGAATCGGGCTTCTGTCGCGGTGGCAGTGGGATCCTCTGCGGTCGCGGAGGATAATCCTGTCCGGGCTTGCCCTGAGGGCCATTTCCATGTTGATAGTGGAAGTAGTACGGTGGTCTCTGGTTGTTGCCTCCCAACGGTGGTCTAATGTAAAGGAAAATGTAATTATTTAAAAAATAATATAAATTTTAATTATTTGAATTTAATCGGTCGCTAATTGTATATAGATGCAATTTCTTATCATTTATTTCTAGATTACAGCATATTATAAATTAAATAAAACTTTATCAATGTGATTGATATTATCGTTATCATTCTCTGTACGTGTTAATATTAAATGATAACGTACTGATTTGCGCTAATCTCACTTTTACCTTAAAGGTCGGCTCTCGGCGGGCGGCGTCAAGTTCTCCGACAACTGCGGCAAATTTGGGTTGTTATTGATATTTCCGTTGCCATTTCCACCAAGAACGAGGGTGTTCTCGATGTTGGTTGCACCGGTAGGTGTAATCTCCTTGATACTACCATCGGCCTGATTAATCACAATGATATGTTCCTCAACGGGTCGCTGGTTCTGGCCGGCTGCCGCGTCGTTCCGGTCTTTGATCGAATCGGGGAAGGAGACGAAGCTTGACTGCGGAGACGGATTCTCTGTCTGGGTTGATGCATCCTTCTTATCGTTATCAACGGGGAAAACAACCGGTGCCTGGGGGTTTCCTTTCTGTGGTTCATTCTCGTTCATAACAGTTGTCTTAACCGGGCCCTCGTTACCCGAAGGCACTGGGTTGTACCATTTTGGAGGATTGTAATTCGACGGATTTGATGGATCCACCACGGATACTGAAGACATACCGACCGATACCTGCTGGTCTAGACCTAATTGCTGACCACCCGAACCCTGTAGGATTAAAATAAAAAGTTTAGTGAAAATTTTAATTAAAAAAAGTTACATATATCAATTAAACATTCTAAAGTTTTCTTTAATATGCAAATGGTTTACAGAAAACGTTTGTGCAGTAAATTCTTCCAAAAGATTCGGAAAATCAAAATATTATGAACGTAATAAACTCACCGCGTTGAAGATAGGCCTGAAGTTATTTTCGTTTGAATTAGGAGCGTAAGGGTGCTCTTCCATTGCAGTGCCGTGTGTATAATAACTTCCCTCTACATTTTGTCTGTTACCTAATACAAATGATACAGTATCCTGATCATGAGGAACAATTACATTACTGGTACTTTCAGGCAGTACGTTGATGACGCTTCCAGGTCTTCCATATCCGTTGTTCGCATTACCAGGGAATAGCACAGACGGGTGTCCATTATTATTACCGCCGTGGAATTCAATGGGCCTGTGACCCTCAACGAAGTTCTCGTGAACAGGTGGTATATGAATGTGACCAGTGTTAGTGCCACTATCAAGGGGCATGGAGGTGACCGGTTGCTGTTGGTGGACGGGCAGCATCGTCGGTTTCGCTGTCGTAAGGTGAATGCTTAACATCGGATGCTCAGTTGGCGTCGTGGGGGTCGCCGTCGAAGTGGTCGGCGGCATTGTTGTCGAGGGTACACTCGCAGTAGTGGTTGTTGGGCTGATGGTTGTGGTAGTAGTGGTGCTCGATGGGCTCGTCAATTCTACCCGATGAACGACCTCACGATGGTCGTGCATCGGACGCGAGTGTTCTTCAGGCGAGGCCTCATAGTCTTCGTAGCCGTCGTTGTAATCATACGTGGTCTGCGTCGTGCCACGGTAAGGACTCTGAGGGCCATTGTTGTGTCCGTTCAATTCTTTATCCATCATTGGATATTGTCTATTTGAGGAGTAGCATAATTTTAAAATTATTCAATTTTTTGGAATAATTATCTACGCTGAACTGAAATTTTAACTCACCCATAGGAAACCTGAGTTCCGTGTTTGGTACCCTGCAGTTTCTCAATTGGCAGCATCTCTTCGTACTCGTCGTAGCGAGTAGTACTCTTGTTTGGTTTCCACGTGGTGATTTTAGGCTGTGTTACCGGTGCTCGTGGAGTTGTCGTAGTAGTCGTAGGAACTGTCCTAGTTGTACTCGGAGTCATCGTAGTAGTTGTCGGTGGTTTCGTAGGACTAACCGTAGTCGTCTTCTTTTCCACAGGTTTGCTAGTAGTTGGTCTCATTGTTGTCGTTGTCGTAGTTTCTGGTCTCGGTGTTGTCGTTGTCGTTGTCGACGTCGTTGTACTCGTTGTAGTCGGTTTTGAATAATAGACTTTGCGAGTAGCCGTGCTTATCGACGTCTTTTAATGAAAATAAAATCAATTGATTAAAAAGATTCATGCAGAAAATTTAATATTTACATTACTCTCTATTGATATTGACGTCTCCACTTAAAATTTGTTTAATTGTTCAATAATAAGAATAGTAAAAACCTAAAAAATTTAAATAATACGCACCTTCGTAGCTGTCTCTTGATGATACGGCCGATGATTGTTGATATTATAGCTGTTCGATCCGCTCTGCACTTTGGTATTAGCGTACGAGCTCGAAATTAATGGATAGTTTTCTCTGTCGTACTTGTCCGACGTGTACCTCACTGGTAGATTGAGGAAATCGTGGAAGCTCGGCGAGTACGGGTTAATCTCGTTGGGCCCTACTCGCTCGTTCTTCGAGTTAGTCGAGACGACCCTCTTGCTGTCGAGGTAGCTCACTTTACCGTAAGGGTAGTCTTCGCTGAGTTTCGCCGAGTCTTCGGTTTCCGGCTCCTCTTCGTGGTAGGTCTCGCTCAAATTTAATGCCTTCACCGGTGGCGTCTTCTCGAAGTCGATCTTACCCGTGATCGGATCCTTTTCCAGCGAGAACGGCTTGCCGCCGTTAAATGCGAAAGCATATGGCACTTTGTACCTAAAAGCATGTAATTATTTTTTTAATTATATTGTAAACAAAATTGTTTATATATTTTTAAATTAGGTGCCAATTTTTTTAGTTTTTTTTTCGAATAAATAAAAGAATAGCACTTTTTATAATCGCTAAATAATTGCTCTTCTATATTGCTCTCGCTATTCTCAATATAACGCGTTTGAAACGCATCAGTGAAATACTAATAAACAAGTGCGAAAGAATTGCGCATCTCATTACGGACATAACGGAGTGAGTAGCACATTTCATCGCATACAAAACAAAGTACTTAGTATTCCTCTCTGATCTAAAACTATTATCTATTCAAAAACAACTATAGTAAATGACACTGAATAAAAATCGCATAATTCATGTTTCATCATTAAACCTTGGTTCCTGGTCGGGATAAGCGGTGGATGCGACGCTGGAGCCGCTTTCCTCGGCAATCAGATCCAGGTCGCCATCCTCGGCGGTTCGCGCCAGTACCAAATGCGAAGAGGCAGCCGCCTCCGTGTCGTCCGACACTTTAACGTGTTTGTTGTCCAAGTGGCCACCCATGAGAAAATCGGCTGACACGCATGCCACTGCGCCGATCAGCAGCAGGCCGCACAAAATCGTCGACCCCATTTTCATTCTGAAACAAAAGTAAATTGCTGTCAGTCATTTACACCGGCGCTCCGTCAACCCTCTTAAATCTGTTTCACGCTTAAGAACCGCACACTTTTCGGAAATCCGTCAAAAGTAGCGCGGCCAGCGATTTTCATTTGTGGTGAATGGATTCGTTCTACGAGTGTGAACCAGTTGGCTCGACTAAGCGCGCCTTAACCCAAATTCACTCGAAATTAGACTCGCGGTTGTTTATCCGGCGGGTTATCGGACAGCTTTCGAGGCCACGCTGCTGAGAGACCATCCTACACCCATACCTGGCATTTAATTTTCTACAAAATTAGCTGAGAAATGCAGCGAAGTCGACAATGACTAAATGACAGTGTACTAAACATAGAATGGTGCCGCACCGGAGATAGATCTAAAAACTAAGAAGAAGAAGTAAATGACGGTGATTTCCTCGACATCCTCGAGGATAATCAATTGCCTTGTTAGAGAGCGCGCCTCTTTTGTGGCGACCACCTTCAACGTCCGGTCATACAGAGGAGGTAAAAGATTCCCCATAATGAGAGATAGAACAAAGCCGAAGGGGGCAAGAAGGTCGCGTTGAGCCCACAAGTGTCGAATACAGTCGCTCGAAAAAGGAGGAGCAGGACGGAACGAGATATCGGCCGTAATGAGGAAAGGGTACCGTTAAAGAAGATTATTACGTCACCGGAGGCACGGCGAGGCGCCGCTGTCCGAACGCGTATAGTGGGTCATCGCTTTCGCGTCCGCGGCGCATACTGAAAGGATCGGACGAGCGCGTGGAACCGACTTCCTGCGCACCGGACACCTTTAGGACGTCCTTTTTCGCAACGCGTGCCTAACTATGCAATCGTCAGGGTGCACCGGACGATCTCCGTGGTTACTCGAACGCCTTTTGCAATTCCTTTTTTTTTTTTACAAACGGTTCCTTTAAAATACAGTTCGGTCCTTAAAGAATGATAGTGCTTATTAAAATCTAATTTTTTACAAATCTTTATCCTTTTGGATTAATACTACCTAGGCGCAAATGATCTTCCATAATAAAAGTTTTAAAAAGTTTTAAAAGGTTTATAACTGTTTATAAACGTTGGATTTTAGACTGTAATAATAAGAATTTATAAAAGTTTAAAACTGTTATAAATAGTTATATTATAAATAGTTATGCTTTTAGTAGTTGTTTGGATCTCAGACGGAAATCATCTTCTAACATCTATAAAATAAAAGTTTAAAAAACTTTATAAATGCATGTATTATAAAGTCTGGATTTGAGATTTATAAGTTTGAAACTTTTATAAATAGTTTTAAATACTTACAAATAGTTAAATCCTTTTGTACATTTTTTAGCTTATTATAAATATTTTAGCTTATATAAACATTTTTTTACTTGATAATAACAAAAAAAATGTTGATAACTTTTATAAACTATTATTACAGTCTACAATCCGACGTTTATAAACAGTTATAAACTTTTGTTTTAAATTATAAAAAATTATACTCTATTATAATAATTATTTGATAATTATTTCCGCCTGGGTACTTATTAAAATCTAATTTTTTAGAAATCTTTATCCTTTTGGATTGACACTAAATCCAATATAATCTTTTTAATGTCTTATAAAACGACTTAAGTAAGTACGTGATTTAAGAACGGTTTCAATTTAAATGTCACGATTTCGCGCTTATCAGTCTTCTCTTTTTACGACACCAATCCTACAGTCATTTGACAATGAAACCCGATTTTAACCAAACACCGCACAATAGCTCCGCGATTAAGGATAATTTTGTTCGGAGCCGAGAAAGTCGCGACTCAATCTCAATCTCGGGAGACAAAAAAAATTATCAATTTCACATCCGCCACCGTAGGCAAAGCCGCTTACAAATTACGGTAATCGCTGCACTTGTGGCTCGTCTTTTCAACAATACCGAAGAGCCAATCAATCGGCCGGCGAGGCCGGACAATGCGCCGAGGGCAAAAGTAGCCCACGAGTCCGTGTTTTACTCTCTACGATCCTACTTCACGGTCGGGCCTGCCTCTTCGCGCCGTCAGACTAGTCGCGGCTGTTAAATACAAGGGGCGACCGGCGGTCATTGTCTCGCGCGACGGGCCCGGAATAACGAGTCGCGCGACAATTCATTTCGCGCGCCGTGGGGGCCCGGTGAAAGGGGACGGGAAGTAGAAGGATGCACCGGCGTTGTGTATATATACGCGCGCCTGACACAGATTCCAGCGAGGTGGCCGTCACGGGCCGACTCCTTAGCATGCGATCGAACGATTTTTCATCGTTTGATTAGACGCGCCTTCGAGTTGGTCCGTTTATCTTTTGGAGTTTCGACTTTTCCTCGTCTACGGCGACCGATCTGTCGCGCAGTTATAGCTACTTTGTTTGCGAGCAAAAATTAACTTTGAGGAGGCATGTTTTTTTTTTGTAAGTTTTTAAATGGAACGATATTCAATATTTGTGTAGCTGTGCTCGATAAGTTATCCTTACATGTTTTTAAATTCGAGCATAATGACCGAATTCAAAACATTCCAAGCGAATTAACTTGATCGGTCTAATGTACACTGAAAAAAGTCATAGTAATCACAACTATTAGTTGTTTTAACTGATATTTAATCGTTTCAACTAATATTTGACAAGAGATTATTAGTTAAAGCAAGTAATGGTTAGTTGTGATTACTGAACTTTTATCTCAGTGTATACAATTCAAAACCTATAAAGTCACTTCTTCGCAGATTTAAATTTATACAATTGCTTGCAAACATATAAATAAAAATGAAAGTTTTAGTAACAATTACGTTCTTTAATTATAACGCACGCGCATATAAGTTTTAACAGACATCCATAAAACAACTTAATGAGCCTACCTAAAAAAAAAGAAAGAAGTATAAGCTTATAATCTAAAACTTCCAAGCATCATCGCCTTATTTAAGTGGTTACGACCCTCCAAAAGAAAAAACTTATTTTGCAGCAGCCCAGAATTCCGCGAGGTAAACACAAGCCGAGAAACGGAGCGCTCGCACAGCTGTTTACCGCACTTTTCCGGCACGCGCGGGGACGTAACAGTGCCTCGCGCGTCTATACAGCAGGCACACGTCGACGGCATTCCGCGCGCGGCTTTTTACCGGCGAGCGCGACGCCGCGCCGCTTTTGGCGTAGTCGCGCGTTTCGCTACTCGCACTTTCGGTCGACAGTGAAAAGTTCGCCGCCTCGTCGGATCCGTTACACCGGACCAAACGGAAAGGGTTGTATACAGTAGATCGACGTGGCTTATTTCGAACTGGAAGTCGTGGCGCGTGGTCGTTAACTATATATGGTAATCGCTGATTGGGGGCGGGGATATTCGAATTCGCACGGCCGCACGCACAACAGTTACGCGATTCTATAAATGTCTAATCTTTATATACTGACGCCGCGCGTTTGAATTTCAGATTCGGGGGCTTTGGGCTTTGACTCGAGCGTTCTTTAAACTGTTTTGCAGGCTCGTGCCTCTTTCAATGGTCGTTTTGCATATTTAAGAGAGGAAATTGGATTCTTAACGAAGACCGGGTGTCACGGCGAATGAGTTTTTTGTACAGTTATATACGATAATAATGTACCCGACGCGGGCTGTAAATTACTTTTATCCTCGTTATAATTATAAATCAGTATCTAACAACGTTCACTTAACATTCGTTTTAAAGTAAGAATTAACTTGCAAAAAATGTTTTACCTTTTAAATTCCTTTTAAAATCTCTAAACACTGTGGAGAAAAATTCATTTAAGCACTCTCCGAGGTATCTATAAAGATAGTCATAAAAAGAAACTGTAGATATACGGGCCCGTACACTGAGTTCATTCACAAGAGGCTTTTACACAACGCTCACATAATATCCAGAGCAGATTTCACCGAATCACGCAACGCTACAAATAGCTCGGGAAGATAGTCGACAAAAAAAATGTGTTTCCTCCAATTAACAGCCGAGGCCAAGGATGTTGGCAGAGTCACGGCCAGAGCTGAGTTCACGACCGTGACCGTCGCCTCGTACGTGCGAGTGCTACAGCGAGATTTTGGGGTGACCTACTTCGCCACCGCACGCAGACTCCGAAAAGTCTCCGAAGGCAGGACCGACTCGATTTTAATTCGTAACGGGTCGGACCGGGCCGAAACGCCGGAACGCGCGCTTCCACCGCATTTTTTAATTTTTTTCTTCTCCCGTGTGCCCGCGGTTCTTCGACGAATACTACACGAATACTCGGTTCGGTCGTGGGATCGAACGATTTTTTTTTTCTTTTCGGCGCTGAGACTGTGGATTGTTTGAACGATCGAAGGCGGGGTAAACTACTTATGATTTTAACCTGCGTTAAATTTCTATTATTATTTCTATACAATGAAAGTCCGGGGGAAGTCCGAGAAACTTTCTATATCCGTATGAAAACTCATCGTAAGTGTTTTTTCCCAGGAAGGACTTTCTTTGTTGACATCATCGGATTATTCATCGCATGCACGAGTGAAAAATGGCTTAACCCACTTGTAAATCCCAGCGGACTATTCAAGATAATTATCCGAGGCATAAGATGCTTAATTTAAACAAGATATTAAGTTGAGGCAAATTACTGTGAAACTGTAAATTTTTTCCTATCGAGCGCTTACATCTCTAGACTATTAGAACATCTCAAGATCGTAGAATCTTCTTCCCGAAAATTCTACCGAATTCAAATGCACTCAGTCGAGGAAAACTTAAGAAAATTACGCAACCCACCCTACAGATATCAAGTTCACTCGAGTTACATAAGAAAAAAAAACTGTGTTCTCCAACCGAAAAGAAAAACGTTACACCGGCGCGACCGGCTCGGCCGACTGGCAGGTATATATACATGTTATACACCGGGAAGAGGATCGGCCGGCGTCCAATTAGGAGAAGGTAAAGGCCAGCAAGATGAAGACGACCGACAAGGAGGAAAATCGCGCGGATTCCACGTTTTCATCCAGTTCGACCAGTTGCGTCACATTCTAGTGTTCCGCGCGCGAGGGTAATCCCGCCACCCTGGCGCGGGTCAAAGACCTGCATGCGCCGCCGCGCCAAAGCAGGATCCCGTGCGAGCGACCAGGAAGCGAGCCGTGCACTATCATTACCTCGTCAAAAGGCGTTCGCGATTATTTATTATGCCCGAGGGCCGCGGTTTCCTCGCCCGGTACCTCCTACCGGCTTACGGTTTCCACGGAACGCGGAGCTTTTTGCGGATCGGCCTATAGACTGGAATATGCCGGGGATGCCGTTCGAGCTATCCTTTTTTTTTCCTTTGGGGAGGCTTTCAGTGTTACTTCTCTTCTTATAAGCGAAAAATAGTTTTGACGTAACAGGAAGTTGTGCGAAATTAAATATACTGCAGTGGTAACAAGTTTGTGATTGATTTATAATGTACTGTTTAAAGAATTACGCGTAGGAACAGTTAGTTTGCAACATTAAAATGATGCTTAAATGTTTACAGCTATACATTCCTGAAGATGATAAGTGATCATTGATAACTGTCTAGTATTCAGCGTTTTTAAATTTTCTGTTAATCTGTCAAATATTATTTACAGTAAACAAATAAAAATTACTAAATATATTAAAAAAATATATATGATAACATAAGATATTATAAACTACTGAAATACTATAAAAAGTTTTTCATATAATTTTAATAATCATAAAAAAATAAATTAGCCCATTACCTTTTAAAACTCGATAATATTCTTATCATTTAAAGGAAAACAAAAATTATTAAAATCTTAATTTTTGCTTCAATGCGATAGTCTTGAGGTGTGTTTAATTCCACTTTAATTTAATTTGCACACCTATACAATACTATACTACCCTAAGTTTCCTTCAACCCCAAGTACTTTTTACTTAACGAACGGAAATATCCTACATACGGAAAAAATCGAAAATAGATTCGGGATAAAAGTGCTACTCACCTAAAAGTTGCACGTCCCTAATATGCTCGAAGTAAGCCTCCCCTTACTAAATCCAATGCCGGTGAAAAGTAAAATCTACGGATCCAGAGATCCAGCGGGCATCTTGGTCGGCCGAGCGGACGTTGGGAATGAAGGGCCCCGAAGAAAAGCGAAAGCTCGCGAGTATTGGGAGCGACGTGGGGTCCCCGGGATAGCGCGCGCGCCGCGTACCTTCGAGCACTGGCCGACGAGGCTGGTCGGGGCCCCTCGGGGTCCTCGTAAGCCCCTCCGCCGGTTGCCGAAGGCCGCCGAGTGGGAGGACACGACGAGAGGCGAAACGGTACGGCGGAACAGTTAGGCGACGACCCAGATTTGCGCCCAAGACGTGCCAGTTTCCCGGACCACGATCGCCGATCCCATACCGCCAGATCGATAATACGCGCGGGCCATGCCGCAGTTACCGGATTCGGACCTCCCGAGTCATTCAAGGAACAACCGAGCATTTTAACGACTAAATGATTACTTATAGGCTCCTTGTACTCTTCCACACTGATCGAAAGCGAATATTTCGCTGTAAACATCTTGACTGCTGCGTGTCGCGTTGATTGATGTCCTTTTGTGTTTGTTGAAACGATGACTGGTTTATCAGCTCCGCTAGTTTGTTGCAGTGGAAGTGTCCTAAAACAAATATTTTAAATGTTACAGTCATATATGAATTTTTTAATTAGTTAGAACAATCTTGCATTTTTCTTAATAGTTGCAATAAAAAAAAATAATATTTTTTTTATATATATAATTTATACATTTTTTGAAAAATTCACTGATTTGGTAATCGCATGATTAACTGCTTGTAATAATTCCTATAATAGGTAGAAATCAAATTAAACGTCATTATGAAGCAATTCAGCTTTTTATGCAAGAATTACAGTTTTAAATTACTATACTAATTGCTCATGAAAAATCTTATCAATTTTTAATATTACCAGAATCATTCCGACTTCGTAAACTGTTATTACTGCAGTATGCTGTTTACTTTTTGTCCTTTGAAGTAATTTACTTTTTATTTAAATAACTGATCTTGAGAAGTTTTGCAGAGTTCATTGCAAAAACAGAAGATTGGAAAATGAAGTGCATGTACTTTTAGTGCAGACCAATAATATGCTAGCAAAAAATTATAAGTATAGTAAATTATGCAGAAGGAAATATATCGCTGTTCTAAATAACGTGGGGACGAATTCCCGCAGTTGATTTACCTGTTCTCCGATTCTGTAACCGGTGTATGCATTGCAGGATAATTGACACTGCAGAGGATCAGCTTCCTTACGGCTATAAGAGGATCTTCTATAACAGTATGTTTGCAAACTTCGTGGATGAAGCTCTGAAAACATTCATTTAAGAATTAGTTCAAATTTTTTACTAATCACAATCCACATTTACTAATCTTTTCTTACAATTCAATAACAAGAAGTGAATAATGCCTCACGCGATTTTAATCAAGTGATAATAATTAACTCAACAATAATAAAAAGTTCAGAAGATAAGAATTATCGATTAACTTGAAAATTTATTCTATTTTATAAATGTAATGCATTATTTTAAAAGTAATTTGCATTATAACAAAGTTCAGTTTACTTAAAACAAATGTGACCCATTATTTAAATTTTAACAATCTATGAGTTCTTTAAAAAAGTTTGAATCACTTCAAGTCAATTTCTTATTTTCATACAAAAGTCACACAAAAGCAGGTGCTTTTGATTAACTATATACTTTTGCAGTAGCGCCTGTGTAAGAGTAGTGCACTCTTAGTGGACGAGCGACAGCACTAATTCACACCGCTAGTCTCCTTTTCGACAAAAAGCCTCCTTTTCTGTACAATAATAATCTGCGGGAGCTACTTTTTATGCCCGATTACTTCTTGCGTCGTTTCAGTTTTCCTTCCTTTCGCACGTCGCCATTCGTCGCTCGATACTTTTGTTTTTGATCGAGTACCGTAACAGATTTTAGACTTTCTTTCCCTTTATTCTGCGACGCTATCTTACTAAGAATTGTCTAATCTACATTGTTAAATAGAAGAAAAGAGTTTTGCTAACGTCAAATTTATTTTAACTGTTTATGCAGTTTATCTCTTACGCAAAAAGTAACGGTTTAAACTTGAAATTTCTTAAAAAAATAGGGTGTTAAGCTATTATTTGAAATTTGTTAAATGATGGCGATTTTCATGCGCGATTTACGAAACTAGCTCTCTGAAAACACCACCTATTTAAATTTAACCATTCATACATGAAATAAATACTCTACCTATCTAATTTGATAAAATAATATGACGGTTGACTAATATATTTTTTTTTTAACTTAATAGATAATTCATAAGATAATAAATAATCAAAGAAATTGTATCTATTTTTTTTAATCAAATTATCAATCTATTTATAAAAAAAAAAAAAAAATTTAAATCTTTGACATATCTTTTTTACAAACATGAAAGTAAAATAAAATACGAATTCTCAGTATAAGACTCATTATTGATTCATGCGTGAAAACTAAGTAAACACATTTACAATAAGTTAATCGATAATTATTCAATATTCTATTTTTGATGTAATAAAACAAAAACGCAATTCATTTGAAATAATTGGCTCAATAAATCAATTTAATCTATATAACACCTGTACACTTTTTATAATTTTATATTGATAAGCGATCCCCTTCTCTTTTAATCTACTTTTCTGTAATATAAAACCAGAGACACAAATGGTATTCAATTATGTCATTAAGAAATTGTTAAAGCAATCACACTCTGGAAAAAGGTATAACAGTTTTACAATCAATAGACTGCCTACATTTATTATTTTTTCATAATCTCGCTATCATATAGTAATATCCAAAATTAATAAAAATTATATGTTATTTAAAATAAAATGTGCAAATCATTTATACTTATAAAACTTTTCATAATCTCATTATTTTCTTTAAATTTAAGAAATTAAAGAAATTAAAGAAAAAAACCTTTTCAGATTTACCATTATGATTTCAAAAACAATTGTCGCTCTCGCAGCGACGCTGGCCACTTTCGCGCATGCAGCAACGATTCCAAATGAGCCACCGTCTCCTGACCAAGCTGCCTTAATGGCTCGTTACATCATTAACCAGGCTGGTAAGACGATTGATTCCATGTGGCATTACTCACTTTTTCAGGTCTTCCAATTAAAATATATGCTGCAATAAAAATTAATTTTTGTAATTAATTTTATCTCTTCTGCTTTGTAGAATGGGCTTCAGTAGCAACTACAAGTGTACGTGATAATAGCAAAGGCTACCCATTCGTAAATCTCAAATCCATCAGCGATGGTTCAAAAGGAGCAGGTTCAGGTGTTCCATATTTGTTTATTACTCCCATGGACTTCACAGGGGAAGACCTGGAAGTGAGTTAACAATTAATTGCACAGTTAATTAAACCTATACTAGTAGTGGATTATTTATTTATTTTATTTATTTATTTATTATCAACGGACGTGTATGCGCCCTTTTACAAAATGGTTACAAATTTAGATATGTAGCTGT
>JAWWEN010000024.1:3382367-3418845 GCA_035582955.1 Sycophila texana
TGAGCGTTTGTTTAAAATAAACTCGTTAGTTTTTAAAATATTGGCATGACAAACTAACCCGCCTGACCACGTGTGCCGGTGTGCCCCACCCTCCCCTATGTACATACATAGTACATACAACGTACTACGCCTGGGTATATGCAACCTCCCGAGCACTGCCAATCATAGCCTACTTTACCGACAAACATCGTCAGCTGCTTCGATTCTCACACATTGTTTCTCTACTCCTCAGATCGGATACTTCATCTCTTTCTCTCAAGCGAGTCTTGTAAGTACCTACACATTTTCGAGCGAAAAAGCAGAGCAATGTCAGTACCTCCAGAACGGTATAGCTCGGCGACAAAGGCGACCTGGGACAATGGCGGGGCTTCAACTCATGCTATCGGTCATAGTCAGCTGTGCACAGCGCACGACGCGTCGACGTCTCAGTGATCCACCGTAAGCCGTTGGCGAGTGTCGAGAGTAAGTAGCTATATTACATTTTGTGCAAATATAACGAGATAATTGAGAGATTTTGCGCAAGTGTAGTGTATCCGACGCAGTTTGCTTTTTTTACGTTTGTTATTGAAGAAACTACATTATATATTATATATTTGGTTTGTAAAATGCTTGACTTTATACTGCAGAATCATCAGGGAGTGGATTTATTGTAAGAATTTACCTTGTTATTGAAATTTGACATTGTCATAATCAAGTTTCAAAAATATGGAGCATTAGTTTCTAAAATCTGCATTCTACATTCATTTTTGCGAGTATGAAAACGTCTCCCTGCACACTTTCTTTACATCATGAATTCCGTTTATCGGACACACGTCCGTAGGAAAGCCTATACTATACGTTAGTGCTCCAAGTTTTTTAAAAGTCTCGATCATTTGCACTTTTTTTAGTGGCCAGAATATGATTTATTCATTTTCACATGAAATTAAACTACTTAAATGTCATTTAGGAGATATATAAAAGAAAACAGGTTATACTTCATGACACAGCAGTATAAACAATAAATATATGCATTACAGAGACATCGAGTACCGATTTTGAATCTACTTTAAACAGCTTATCACTTAAATATATAAATCTTTAAAAATAATCGATCAGTTTAGTTTGTAACCAGCTGTTGAACACTAAATAATTTAAAGCTCTTATCAAATAAATTTTAATTGTAAAACACAGATTCTCGAATAATGACGAGCCAGAAAAGTACTTGAATATGCTTCGTACGAAGTCGATTGTACGTCGACTTTTAAAAGAGGTTTAAGACCATAATAAAAATTCTTTAACCAGTTTTTTTTTTTCCTTTAAGAAAAAAATTCTTCCTTTGAAAAGAATCAAAGGCACGCCAACTAACGAATTACACTCATTTTCCCAGAAGCGAGCTGATAAAAAAAGCGGATACCTTCAGCGCTCCAAAAATCGGCGGAGCTTGCACTACTTACTTCTGCGTAACGAGCGAGAGATAAGTGTCGGGAAAATGCCGGCGGCAATCGGATCCTCGTCTCTTATCATCGCCTGGCTGGTGCTGGCGACCTTGATGCTGTGCGCGCCGTCGCCGTTTGCCTCGGCGACCAACGATCCTACGGAGTACCGCGACTGGCTCGAGTTCAAGGAGTTCCAGGAGTTCAGGGCGTGGAAGAAGAGTCGCAGGGAGCGTGACAGGGTCCACGCCCCGGAGATCGAGCACCGACGGCACCGGGTACAGGGGATCAGGGCCGATGATCCGCCGCCTATTGATCAGGTCGCCCTCATGGCCCGGTACATCGTCAATCAAGCCGGTAATTTTCGAGGGGAACTATTATTGGGGGGAGCGCTTTGTTGATAAACGAGGACCTTTTTGAATATGTTAATTAGAGGAAATTGTTGATGGGTTATTATAATTGTCTGTTAAATGATTTTCATGCAAATTAAATTTAAAAGGACAAGTATCTGTAAATATAATTTATTAACTTATTGATTAAATTATTATATCAGTAGCAATTCCGTTTTTTTTTTTTTTTAATTTAGGAAGACTTTACACTGTATGTCAATTTTGCATGCATCTTAGCAAGTTGATAATTACGACATCTCGTAGTTATGAAAGTACTTGTATAAACTAAATTTTTAACTTTTTCGTACTAGAAAACAATTTAACAACGAAGCTTAAATTATTTACTCTATTTATCTTAGGATTTTGTATTCATTCTAAGATTTAATCGGACTCAGATATTTATTTTTATATGAATTGCAGATTGGTCGTCGGTGGCAACTATCAGCTCGCGAAAAAATACGGAGAACTATCCGTTTGTAAACTTAATCTCAATCAGTGATGGGCCACTCGGAAATGGTACTGGAATTCCGTATATGTACCTAACGCCGTTAGATTTCACTGCTCAAGATGTTTTTGTAAGTAGAGATTTTGCAAAGAGCAACTCGTCATAAAAGTCTTTTAAAAATGTTTAGTCTGGTTAAAATCTAAAAACCTCGGTTTCAGATTTAAATATATGAAAATTGTATTGAAATACTTGAGAAAATGTAATTTTTGTTGAAGACCTTCTTGTTATAAGACAATAATTTTTATTTTTAAAGTGTACAAGAAATTTTAATATAATTCAATATTTTCAGAAAAATAACCAAGCTACTCTTATGATGTCTTTAGCTCAAGGTCGTTATTGTCACTCAAAAGATTATGATCCAATGGATCCTCGATGTGCACGAGTTGTAATGTCTGGCAAAATTAAAGCGGTAAGAAACATTCTTCAATAGAACGTAAAACTGTAAGAAATGAAAAAAATACACTGCATTTTTAGGTGAAAAAAGAAAATCCAGAATACGATACAGCGAAAAATGCAATTTTTGGAAGACATCCATGGTTAGCGCATATGCCAGAAGGTATACTTTTTACCGATTTAAATATGTTTGCGAACCAACATAGTATTTGTACGTTTCAATGCATTTTGATACTATTTCAGATCATCATTTCTTTTTCGCTAAATTAAAAATGGCTACAATCGCTCTTTTGGATACCTTTGGAGGACCAAAGTATATTACTATCGATGATTATCTTAATCCTCCTAACGCTACTTTGCACGATTACATTTCTCGTTATACAAAGAACCACGAGAATTTGAAAACTTGGAATCAATATAAGATCTTCAAATTTTAAGATATTTTACAAAGTGCCATAAAACCAGTAAAACAAAAATGGTTTTTTTAAATGTTTAGTGTAAAATTTCAGATATTTGTAAAAATACATTACCCAGTACCGTTTACAGAGACTATGGAAATGATTTTGAGTACATTGAACAAATAGTATTAAAAAAATAGATTCAAAAAGATTAAATATTAATTAATTTGAAATATGAATTTATTTACAAATTTATAAATTTTACTTCCATGCAAGTAAAATAGAAACGAAAAAGTGTTAATACTGGTATTAAAACTTTATTACTGCTATGATAGCCATAATAACAGTAATAATAATTATCCTATTAAAATTAAATCATATTTATTGCTTTTTTCATCACTTTAATTGAAATAAAATTTAAAAATTTGTATTAAATTTCACATATTAAATTGATTAAATTTTAGTCGTTTTCTATCGTTTTTTTTAGCAGAGAATACTTATTAATGCACAGAAGATATTTTTGTAAATTGAGTGTATTTTACCTTATAAGGCATATTTTTGTATTTTAATTAAAAAATATACAAACAATTAATTATTTAGTTGTTCAGTTAATAATAGATTTATCTCACATTTTTACCTTTCTTAAATATAATCTTTAAAATTACAATAATTTTTTAGATGTCGCGCTTTTAAACACGTGTTATATTTATTTCGACCAATCACAAATTCACACTTAAATTTAAAATCGTAGAGGGGGAAAACATTTGTTTGGTTTAGGTTATGTTTAAGTTTCACGCCGCTTCGGAGAGCGAGTTTGAACATAAGAGATTTTTGGTAATACATTGTAATATATTATGTGCAATTAAAAAATAAAATTGTGTTATTATATAAATTTATTGAAATATTAAAATAGTGAGTATTTCATAGCGTAACTTTATTAATATCGTTTGTTTGACATGTATAGTATAGGTTAGGCACGTGGTCTTCGTCGTTAGTTAAAATTATTTACTTTTATTATTTTTAATTCAAATTTTTATATATTTGTAATATACAAATCAGATTTATTTTTAAAATATCATTTGTTAATGTATGAGTACGATATAAGCTCTATTGGAATTTATTTTTTCAATTATTTATTCAGCAAATTATTTATTATCATATTGCTATTTCAGAATATAATAAAGTAACAAAAATGTCTTTTCGTGGCCGAGGAGGTGGAGGTTTTCGAGGTGGTAGAGGAGGAGGTGGTTTTCGTGGAGGACGAGGAGGTGGTGGAGACAGAAGAAGCAAGTAAGCATTCTTTTAAATTAAATTTTAACAATTGTAATAGTTTGATAATGTAATTAATTGTTTAATCTATTAGCTATGATCAAGGACCACCAGAATCAGTGACTCCATTATGCCACTTTGAATGGTCAGTACAAGATGACTTGGTTGCTAAAGTTGACATAGAACAAGTACCATATTTTAACGCTCCAATTTATACAGAAAACAAACAACAAATTGGAAAGATAGATGAAATTTTTGGAAATATTAGAGATTATTATGTTTCCATTAAACTTTCAGAAAATATAAAAGCATCAAGTTTTCAAAAAGACACAAAGGTACATATTGAAAAATTTAGTCTGAAATTTAGAAACACAAGTTTAGAAAATTTCATCTGAATTGATAACACTTTTTATTTAAAACTTTTAGCTATTCATAGACCCAGCAAAACTTTTACCACTCCAAAGGTTCCTACCAAAACCACCAGGTTCAGTACAAAAACGTGGAGGCGGAGGTCGTGGGGGAGGCAGAGGTGGAGGTCGCGGTGGCTTTGGGGGTAGAGGTGGTGGCGGCCGAGGTGGAGGTTTTGGTGGCAGAGGAGGCGGTAGAGGAGGTGGATTTGGAGGTGGATTTGGAGGTGGTAGAGGAGGTGGTGGTGGTCGAGGTGGTTTTGGTGGCCGTGGAGGAGGCGGAGGTGGCGGCGGAGGAGGATTCAGAGGAAGGGGAAGGTGGTAGTAAGAATATAGATATAACAAAGGACTTTTTGATACAAAAAACATAGGATATTGTAAGAGAAGACAGGAACGAGAGTACCAATCATCAATGAACGCAGTTGTATAATAAAAAGAAACAACTAAAGAAGATATGTTGAAGAAACTACAAAGTTAAGCAAACTTTGCATATGATTTTTTAATAAATATAATTATTTTATTAATAAAATTATTATTATAGCATGATATAATTTATTATGCTCGAACTGTTCCAAGAAGCACAATACAGATTTTTTTTTCATAGAGAAAACTAGAGAAAACATCAATATTTTTACACCTCTTCAAATTTAATATGTATTCCTAATACTTTCTCAGCTTTTTTAAGCAACTTATTCCTGCCTCTTTGTTTGACTTGAACTTTTCCACCAAGTTTTTCTTCACGATCTTTAACAATTTTATCCCAATAACATTTCTCTTCTTCACCTAGAATCATACAAATTGTTAAATAATGTTCATAAAGCATATATTAGAATTTATAATTTTAAATTAAATACCTTTTAGCACTTCAAAACTTTTATGGTCATCAGTCCTTTGAGCTAGGGCTGTTGCTGTATCTGAAGAATCACATCTTATGAAGGCTTCATTTACTCCTTCTTTAACATCTATGTATTTAATATTGCTACAGCTGTTCCTTAATTCAGCCTAAAATAATATTAACATATTTATTTAATAATTTTTAATTAACAGAATTCATTCTTAATTTAATTATTACCTTAAATTCTTTCGGGTCAACGCAAACTTCATTCAATTTAACCTTTACTATAACACCAGGTGTGAATTGTAAACCTGATGATGCATTTTCTTTTTTTACAGGAACCATTTCATCTTGCTCACATTCCATTTTATTTCTCTCACCCCACTGATTCCATCTTGCTTTTCGCATGTGTTGTTTTAATTGTTTCATTCTTGACCTTTGAAGTTCTAAATATTTATTTCGCAATTTTTTCCATTCTTTTTTTGCCATAACTTGCAATCCTTTATCAAGAGGTCCAGAAATTTCACTGGCACTATTATATTTTCTTTTTCTCTTTCTCTTTTTTTTCTTCTCAGATGTTTCTTCCTCTTCATTGGTGCACTCAACAGTTTTCTCATTATCTTCTGTCTTATCAGTTTGATTTTTATCTAAGTTTTCACCCTCAATTTCTTGTTCAATGCTATCTTTCTTCTTTTTTTTATGACTTTCCTTTACATTCTTTTGAGTTTCATTATCTGTTGTTACTTCTTCTTCTGGTGAAACTCTATTTTTCCTTTTTTTTACACGTTTTTCATCTATTTCTGAATCAGATGGACCTACACTTGAATCTTTATTTTTATTTTCAGTGTATTTCTTTTTCGTAGGTGGCTCAATTTCAGAAGCCTCGGCATTCAATTTTCTTTTCTTCTTTTTACTTTTAGATTTTTCAGAATCTGACGATGCTTCAGTTTGTATATTTTTATTATCACAAGCATCAGCAGACCCATTTTGATCTTTTTCTTCATCAGCAAAAGTTGTAATACTCAATACTTCTGTTGGAGATGTTTGAGATGGCAATTCAAAACCTTTTTTTCTAAATGCCTAAACAAATATTTTTAATGTTATTTAATTGTTAAATATAAAGAATATTTTTTAAATTTACCTTTAAACATTTTTCTGCCCCTTCTGGTGTTTCAAATTCAATAAAAGCAAAGCCCTTAATTTTTTGATTAGTTTTAAATTTAGGAATAGAAACATAAGCAACAGGTCCATACTCAGAAAATAGATTTGATAACCATTCATGATCTGCATCTGCAGGTAGCCTTTGAACATAAACTGTACACTCGTCAATATTTTGTTTTTCAACTATTGGAGTGGTTCGATAAACCCTTGTACCATCCTCCGTAACTTTTAACATTTTTGAATTACGAAGTGCTTTAACTATCTTATTTTTATCAGTAGTCAATGATTTTATTTTATTAAAGCTTAAAATTACATCTATATCAACATCTAAAAAATAAATTTCATTAGATCCAAAAAGTATACTTAATATGAAATAGCAACAATTTGAACTTACTGGAATCTTTCTTTACAAGATCTCCGAGAAATCTATCTTTAGTCAAATTGGAGTCGCCAAAATAAAACTCCATTTGCTTAAGTATAGCTGCATATAAAATGTTTTTTCTATGCCTTGGTTTTCCACGAGGAATATGTTTTACTTGTCCATTATTACCATCTACTTCATGACCTTGAATTTCAGGTTGAACTTGAGGTACCGGAATTACTTCAGAGGCAAGCTCCATGTCATTATTCTGCTCCTCCGAAACCATGTTAACTTGCCAATGCTGTTTTTTAAAAAACGGAAAAAATTTACTGTATTATATAAATTCTTTTTGGTTAAATTAATTCTAATCAATAAAAACCTTATTTTTAAAACTTAATAACTTACCCTTGCTCCTAAATCAAAAACTATTACTGTTCAATCAAGTTAGAATGTACTACATAGCTAAAGATAGATATATTTTATATTTGACAATAATTAAAAGTATTTATGAGTAATGCACTCTGTTTTTATTAATAATAAAGCAATTATCACGAGTACCGGTTTATTAAAATTCAAAAGCGGGACATAAGATAATATAACTGATCAGCTTCATGTTTTTCTTGAAAATGAATGATTTTCACCGCAATAGCCGAAGTATTTGCAATTCCCAAAGTAGTCCAATATGCTCGAATGCCATTGGGCCACGATTCCACGAAAATGTTCGAACAATTCTTGCAAAGTATCCTTTACAATGTCCTAACCTAAATGTCAACTTTCGAAATTGAAAAGCCCAAGTCATTCGTGTCCGGCTGATATTTTTTGGAGACGCGTATACACTTACGCGTATCCATTCGTGAAATGGAAGAAATGGGTATCAATTTGCCAGATAAGGTAAAATTTTGCTACGATTAATATTTACTTATTTGATTTTTCCTGCGATACAAAAAGAAATTTATTCATAGTTACACGTTTGTAAAAAAAGGTCTTTTTTGGTTAAACGGATCTGTACTCTATTTATTATATAAATTTCTATCAAAATATTTGTCTTGTCAATACTTTGCTTGATTGGTGATATAATTTGTTTGCGATGAATTGTTAAATTCCTTTGTTAACTTTTATGTTATTTTTAGGATGTTTGCGAAGTAGACTTAAAACCAGTGATTGGACATGGCAGTGGCAGTGGAGAGGAATTGGATGTGGAAGATCTTTACACCAAATATAAGGTAATTTTTTAAACTCTTTTACGATTCAGATTACACAGTTTTCTACTCGATTTACTCATCAATGATATATTTTCATATTTTATATTATTACAGAAATTACAACGAATGCTTGAATTCCTAGAAGTTCAAGAAGAGTATATTAAAGATGAACAAAGAAATTTGAAAAAAGAATACTTACATGCTCAAGAAGAAGTAAAACGTATACAAAGTGTACCATTGGTTATTGGTCAATTTTTGGAGGCAGTTGATCAAAATACTGGTATAGTTGGATCAACTACAGGATCTAACTATTATGTGCGTATTCTATCAACTATTGATCGAGAGCTGTTGAAACCATCAGCTAGTGTTGCTCTTCACAAGCACAGCAATGCTCTGGTAGATGTTCTACCTCCAGAAGCTGATTCTAGCATTTCCATGTTACAAGCAGGTAAAATAAACTCTTCAACAATATTTAATAATTTTTTTGTAAATATGATTTTTGAAATTCTGAATTGAATTTGTAGATGAGAAGCCTGAAATCCAATACAGTGACATTGGTGGTATGGATATGCAGAAGCAAGAAATTAGAGAAGCTGTGGAATTGCCACTTACTCATTTTGAACTTTACAAGCAGATTGGTATTGACCCACCTAGAGGTGTTTTGATGTATGGTCCTCCAGGATGTGGAAAGACTATGCTTGCTAAAGCTGTTGCAAGACACACTACTGGTAAATTAATTTGATTGAACTATTACCTTAATTGAAATAAAAGCTTCCGTTATATATTAAATATATAAAGAAAATTATTTGTATATAAAAATAATTGATTTCAGCTGCTTTCATTCGTGTGGTGGGTTCTGAATTTGTGCAGAAATATCTTGGTGAAGGACCTAGAATGGTGCGAGATGTCTTCCGTTTAGCGAAAGAAAATTCTCCAGCTATTATTTTTGTTGATGAAATTGATGCTATTGCTACTAAGCGTTTTGATGCTCAAACTGGAGCTGATCGTGAAGTTCAACGTATTCTTCTAGAATTGTTGAATCAAATGGATGGTTTTGATCAAACCACTAATGTAAAAGTAATCATGGCTACTAACAGGTGAAAACTATTTTACATTTTATAAACATTAAAATTTATAACAACAATTTTACCATTTCATTTTATTTTCAGAGCTGATACTCTTGATCCTGCTCTCTTGCGTCCAGGTAGATTAGATCGTAAAATTGAATTCCCATTACCGGATCGTAGACAAAAGCGTTTGATTTTTTCTACTATCACTACCAAAATGAATTTGAGTGAAGAGGTAGATCTTGAAGATTATGTTGCAAGACCAGACAGAATTTCTGGTGCAGACATTAATGCTATTTGTCAAGAAGCTGGAATGCACGCAGTGCGTGAAAATCGCTACATTGTTCTTGCAAAGGACTTTGAAAAGGGCTACAAAAACAACATCAAGAAAGATGAATCTGAACACGAATTTTATAAATAAATTATTGACTTATACATCCAGTTTTTTGTGTAAAGCCAAAGCGATTGCTTTCATTTTATTCACATATGTTTACAATTTCTAATAAATATAGTATTAAAAATATCTTTATATAATTGATTATTTTATTATGTCTTATTTAAATATTGGAACAATAAATTCATTTTCGTAATAGAAATTTAAGTTTTGTAAATATTCATTGAAATTTACTTACAGCAAATAAATGTAAAAAAGGAACTGAAAAACTTTAAATCTAAAATACTAAAATTTAAAAGAATAGTTTGAATAATGATGATGTAATTAGTCTACAATTACTTTAGATTTAGACTAATAACCATGTTAAACGTATGTATGTACATATCAATGTACGCTCTGGATTATTATTTATCTGACAAACTGCAAGGAATATGCTCGGAAATGCTGAAATTTCGGATAGCATAATCTCTGAAATCATTCGTTCGATTTTCTATAGCAAGTTTGTAACATATCATATATGTATATATATGTACGTACGTGTTTGTATACAATAAGGAAGTAGCATAACCTACAATTTACAGCTACTAAGCTTATTGAAAGATTGAAATACTACAGACTTCTATGATCATTTATTGAACGAAATTTTTTTTAACAAACATGGAAGCTGCAAATGTGGAAATGGATTTACCTCGTGTTTTAATTTGGAGCACCAAAAGTGGCAAGGCTAAAGAAATAGCATGCAGTACGTATAAATAACTGAAGTGTAAACAGTAACATGTAAAACTGGCTTTGTAAAGAATATTGAGAGAATTATCATATTGTAATGTTTCAGATATGGGAGCCAAATATTTATTGGAGGAAGCTGATAGAGGACAGCATATATTAGATATTGATAATAAATATTACACAGCTCAGATATTGCTGTGTACGACTGAAAATTTACCTACTGATTTGTCAAACTTTGAAGCATTAATATTTCATTACGATTTAGAAACAGTAAGAAAAAGCTTATTAGTAAATTTTCTATGTTTAGTAATTTTTAAAGCCCTGCTCCTCTAATAAAAATTTGTTTGTAGGAAGATAAGTTAAGAGTTGTAAATGAACAGCTTACACCAATTTTATCTCAATCAGAGGCTGAAATATTATTGTTAGTTTCTAACTATATTTCTAATGCAACAGTAAGAGGAAAAGGTGATTACTTCAATATACGTTGTTATATAAAAAATAAATTACATAAGTACTTTATTTTATTCACAATATTTCATAATTAGTTGTAGAATGGTGTGCACAGAAAAAATTTGAACTGATTGAATTGGATGGCAAAGAAATTATGGAATTAGAAGATGATCAGAGTAAATATGGAATTGAAAGAATTGTTGAAGCTTTAGAAACTCATATGTGGCCAAATATAAATCTTAAAGGTTAATTTATAATATATTAAATAATAATTAAATTTATTAAATATTAAAACTCAAAAGGTAACAAAAATTTTATTAGATTCCAGAAAAAGTACGCAAGGACCACAATCTGAAGTAAATGAAGTTGGCGATCAGTTAGGAAATGTACAATTGAGTAATGCACAACATTTTTCAGAACGATTACAAATGGAAAGTGTTCTAGGTACATATCATGAAATGTTATATTATTATTTCATTTTTTAATAGTGTAGACTTTTGCTACTAAAAAAGTAATATTGCAGATGGAATAATGAACAATGAAGAAGCTGATTTTGGTGAATTATTTAGTAATTTAAGAGCAATGAAAGAACACGCTGCATCAATGCCTTCAAATCAAAGAAGAATTGCAGCAGAACAATTAGTAACTGCTTTTTGGAAAGCTATTGGAGGAGACCCTTCAGAAATTGATGATATAAGTTAATTTCTAACTCAAAGAAATTATTTATGGGAATTCATATAATTGCTGGTCTTGATTATTATAAGAAATAAAATAAATGATTTAACTGTTACAGTTATACTGTAAATTAAAAAATTTACAGAACTACAAAAATTAATGGATATAGTCATTGTATTGTTTATTATATTATTAATTAATTCTATTGTCAATTTTAATCAAGATTTCAGCTAAGATCAAAATGACCCATTATATAAACATAAGATAAAATGTGTAAATTGTATGAATTTTCAGTTATAAATCTTTTAGTCTTACTTTCAAAAAATGCAAATTTTTATCAAGCTAATTTTTATTTAAACAACAATAATAACTTTACAAGAAAGGGTTTTAATTATATAAGTGGCGTGATTATGTGAAAAAAATTATTATACTGCACTATCTTTTTAATTATCGAGAGAACTAAGTATATGTAATTAGGTAAACAATTTAGGGTATAGCATTAATACCAACTACTTTAATTCAACACCTCTCGTTAAAATGAAGAATGAATGTTAAATTCTAAATTATGATATTCATAATTTTTAAGTTAATCCAAAGTTCAAGAAGTAAAATTGGATGAACTAAAAAATGTTAAGTTATTAACACTTTAAATTTACTATACAATTAGTAATTTTTTTCTTTGGTAGACTAATTTTTAGGAAATAAAGAAGAAAATAAAAATAGAAACTTTTGAATTTTTTTTTTATTCAAATAATAAAACAGAATATATTTATCTGATATTTTGTCTTATGTATGTATGTTATTCATTTAAAATTTTGTTAATTCTTTAGATTTATCTTTTTATTGAAATCCAAAATAAATAATTTTGTGAATGGATTTAATAATTCTTTTCACTTTAATATTATTTTCAATACTGCCAAAATATTGTTGAGTAATCACAATTAATGTTATCAGTAGGTATATTTGAATAAATAATTTAAATTTAAAAAAAGATACCGAAATGCTTATTATTCTTATTTATATAAAATACTTAAATGTAAATATTATTCAACAAACAATACTTTATTTGAATTTGGAACTATCTTTTTTTTTGTCAGTATATAGTACCAACTGTAACGGCACCTTTATTATTATTTTTTGAGTACGATTAGTTTATCGATAATAATAATTTAACAAATAGTATTAAAATAAATTTACATAACTACTACAAGTTTATAATAACTTACAATACTTGGGCTAATTCATTTCAGTACAAAATGATTTAAACCACTTTAATTATTGCAAACTTTCAAGATTAAATTTATCAGGTTGCCATTGCCATTTTTGATCACCCAACTTCATGGCAGTAAAAAGCAAGATGTCTGTCGCGTTGTGTATTATAAAGATCAAGCAATGAAGGAAAAAAGGTTACGGCAAAATTTTCTGAATTAAACGGTTGATACGTAATAAAGTACGTATTTGCGAAGGCAGACAAGCGCAAGAATTGTTCAGCACCTCGGGAGCGTTGCCGTGAAAGAATTTTGTACATACAAATGGAATTTGCGACAGGTAAAGTCTCGTGTAAATATTTTGGAGGGAGATGTCCCTGCCTTATCCACTTTTTACCGACAATTAACCAAACTTGTCTAAGATTCCTTAAGTTTTACAATTTTATTAGTTTAGGTTGCCTTAACGATAGTCTTATAATATTCACAGGCATCAGTTGATGTTAAAGGAGAGTGTAATCCATAGCGACTCAAACTTGGATCGTTTCTAGGTAATAGACATTGGATCCTCTAGTATGATCGGAATGGGTTAAAATTGTGTCTATAATAACAGCAATAATTTATCAAGATGCAGGGTAAGTTGCAATGTAATAATCTTCTAATAATGTAGATTTACTTTTAAAAATGAGTCATAAATTATAAAAAAATGTAATGTCAAAAGTTTACTCTGTTCAAGTTGGTTACATGTCTGCGTATTGATTACAATATTTGTTATTTTTATTCTTGAATGTTTTCTTTCGTGTTTATACATATAAAAATGAGTTCTTTTAATAAAAATTAATTTTTTTACAAACTTTATAATAAAGAAAACAGTGATTCAAATGAACCAGAACTACCATTACCAAAAATGGAGAATGCTGAAATTAAAGATCCTTTAGTAATGCATCAGATTAAATTAGAAGATATAGAGCCTCCTAGGACACCAGAAAGTAATGTAGGAGAAACAAGTAGTGATTCAGTAAAAACTGAAAGTCCCAAAGTATGGAAGCCTGTTTTAGGAAAAATACAAGCTAAAAAGAGGCTCATGGCCTTTGCAAATAAATTTAATCCTATTCCAAAAGTACATAAATTAAAGACTAAGAGTGATAAAGTTAAAAGTAAGTTTAACTAATATAATTATGATAAGTTTATAACAATTCTTATTAATATATATCAAATATCTATAATAATTATATTTATTAGGACAAGAAAAAATTTTGGCAATTGAGGAAATTGTGCGAGAAGAAAATAAAAGTAGACAAGCGGCTTTAGGTACAGTAAATTACTTTTTTATTTATAATATATTATTTTATTATCAAATTCTATAATTAAGTAAAAATTTTTCAATTTCAGAATTACAAGATATTAGTTTGAGAAATGCTTTGTTGGAAAGAAGAGCTAGAGAAACAAATCGAGATAAGAAGAATGATGATCATTATTCAAGACGAACAGGTTCATATAGAAGAAGGTATGTATAATTTTTAACACTTTTAATGATTTTAAATTGTAACTCATATACATCCTTAAAAAATGACATCATTTTTATTGATCCTAGGGAGAGAAGATACAGCCGAGATAGAAGATCTCGTAGTAGATCAAGACAGCGGTCTAGTCGTAAGTCATCACAAGAAGATGAATGGCATAAAAGCAAGCATAAAGATAAAAAGGAAAAGAAAGAAAAAAGAGATAAGAATAAAGATAAAGAGAAAAAGGATGATTCTAAATCTAAAAAAGAAGAATCAAAACAAAAAGATGACGATTCTAAATCTGATAAACACAAAAAAGAGCGTTCTAAATCAAATGAAACAAAAGATAACGAAAAGAAAATTGATATTGATAAACAAAATTTAAAGTTGGAATCAAGTAAAGAGGAAAATATATACAAAGAAGAATCAAATAAAAAAATAGAATTAAAAATAGAAGAAATAGTTGGGAAACAGGATAAAACATTAGAAAATAAAAAAGAAGCAGTAGTTGAAAATAAGATAAATGATTTATTAAATAACGAATGTAATGAAGACATTCAAGAGGAAAAGAAAGCTAAAACAAAGAAAGCAGAAGAACTAGAAATAGAAAAACCAGAAAAAGCAGAATATAACAAGAAAGAAATTTCTAAAATTGATGAAACCAATAACGAAGAATCATCTGAGGAACATAGAAGAGACTCAAAATCTGATGGAGAAAAAAAAGAAGAAAGAATAAGAAAAGATTCAAAGTCTGAATCAGGAAAGAAAGAAGAAATTAAATTAGATAAACCAAAACGTGATGATACAAAATTAGAAACAAACAAATATGAAGAATCAAAATGTGATACGAAAAAAAGTGTTGATAGAGATGAAATTGATATTAAAAAGGATGATGATACTTTTAATCGTGCAAATTCAAGAGATAAAAAGTCAGATAGAATTATTGATATAAAAGAAAAAAGGGATGAACCTAGATTAAAAGTTCACAGAGAAAGAGAGAAAGAAAAGAAATTACGAGAAATAAGGGAAAAAGAACTACTGAGATGTAAATCTTGGAAAGATTTTAGAAGATATGGTTTTATTATTGATGACGTTGGATATCTTAAAAGTGACATAATTGATAAAAATAAACAAAGGTAAATAAAGTAATTTATTAAAATATTTTTATTTATATTTTAGAATTTAAACATTTTTCAAATAAAAAACAATATTATGTTTAGATCTCCAGAGGAGTATAGTCAGTATCTTGATCAAATGTTAATGCTTGCTGATGTTCGTCCTCATCGTTACCCTTTCATTGCTGAAGGTGTAAGTGGGCCAAAAGAGTATGCACCAGAAACAGTAAAAGCTACGATATCTAAGCCTACTATAATGTATTCTGAAAATACAAAATTTAGAATGTATTTTAATCGACAACAAGTTTTAAATGCCGTATCTCCGAATCGCCGAGAAAAAATGGCGGATATCTGCGAAGCTACTCAAATACGGTAAACAATATTTTTTAACTTACGTTATCAGTTTTTAAAAGATCAATTATTGGAACTCTTATTAAACTTACTGTACATTAACAAAATTCGTTTCGAAATTAATATTAAAATACCAAGCAATTTAAATTATATTTATATTTAAACACAAATAAATGTAATATTAATTATTGTAGAATAATAACGTCGGAGCGTGAAGAAGGCCATCATGAAAGACTTTGGTACAAGACTATGGATCCGTCAAAATCAATCAGCATAAGATCTTCTATTGATGTACCTTCGTTTCCTCGCTCAAAATGGGATAGCGAAAATTCGTTAAGCGATAATGACAATGTATTTGAAAAATCGCCTCAAGAAGATGTTATAAATAACGAAGTTAGTAACACAGATTCGTCAGTTGAATCGGAAGGAGTATTACCTATATCTAAACTAAAACGGCAGCAGCTACCAGAAGCTGAAGCAGAATTAGAAGAAAAACTAGAGCCAACACCTGCACCAGATTCAGAACCACAGCTTCAACCACAACCTCAACCACAGCACCAACCACATGAAAAGAGAGCAAAGTCAGAGTCGAAAGAATTAAAGCAGAACTCTGATCGTGAGTTAACTACACATAACTTAATTAAAAAACATTTTTTATTCATTTACCTAAAAATTATTTTAAAAATTTGCAGAAACTGAAGAGCTAATCAAAACCAAAAGTAAACATAAAAAAACCAAGCACACTGGTTCACCAATACCAAAGAAAAAGGAAAAATCACCCGAAAAAGCTCATCACAAAAAACATAAGGAAGATAAGACCAAACACGACAAGCATCGCAATCGCGAGGACAAGCACCATCACCATCACCATCATCACCATCGTAAAGATAAAAAACACGCACACGAATCCAAAGATTTAACTGAGGTAGAAACACCAGACAAATCTAATTCGGTAACCCCTGAGCCAGAAGTCGGCGATGAAAAGCTCGTATCTGAGTATGAGCAATTCATAAAAATGGTGAGCGCGACGGAAACTGCCGAGACTTCAAAGCCGGTTGATTCAAATGTTTCTGAAGTGCTTGCACCGGAAATTCCATTTTTGGCAAAACCCTCGTCACCATCAACTTTTTATGAGTTTAGTTTAGAAGCAAAACTTTCAAAGGAACCTCCTAATACTTTGAAATTGGTAAGTGTTCCAGAAGTGACTGATAACTCTAACGAGGAAATGAAGGCAGCAGAAAAAATCACTGAATCAAGAAACCCTGAAAAAGAGAAGCACAAAGATCGAGTTAAAGAATCTGAAAAACTAAATAAAAAAGAGAGGACTCCCTTAAGAGAAGAAAAGAGACGAATTTCGGTAAATATATTTTTATCAATTTATCTATACTCTGATTTTAGAAAGTAATAATAAAAATAAATATCTTTTTTTGTAGCAGGTACCTACTAGATTATCAGAACCACCAGAGGAACATGAAGAATCTTACGAATCTTCAGAAGAAGATAATGAAGAAAATGAAGAAGAAGCTGAAAAAGAGGATGAAGACGAGGAATCACGGTCAATTCCCAGTGATTGGGAGAATGTAAAGATCAAGACAGAAAAATTAACAGACGATGAAGTTTCTGACCACGCTGACATTCACGCTCATAATAAGCAAAAATCTTCAAAGACAAAACGCAGACGTCGCGAGAGTTGGAGTAGCGATTCGAGTTCATCGTCAAGTTCAGAATCCGAGGACACGAAGCCAAGACGTCGTAAGCGTCGGCGAAAGCGCCCCCGCAAACACTCCACAAGTGAATCTGAGAGTAGCGATAGTAGCTCGAGTGATACATCAAGTTCGGAGGAAGTGCGTAAGAAGAAAAAACGGAAGGTCAACAAAAAGAAAAAGAAACGTAAGCGCGTTAAGAAGTTGAATAAGAAATTGAAGCGAAAGCGCAAGAGGAAGGCGAGTACAGACTCGAGCAGCAGTGATTCAGAGTCAAGGCCGCCCAAAAAGAAGAGATCGCGCAAGGTTAAAGACAAGAAGAAGAATAAATTGAGTAAAAAAAATGCTGACAGTACCTCAGAGAAAACTAAGTCCAAATCGGATAAGTCGAGTGATGGTAAGCGTCGAAAATCTGTAAAAGTCAAGGAGGAAGGCAAATCTAGCAAAAATAAGAAGGCGATTGCAGATTCAGAAAAGTCTCTAGAACCGGAAGCTATTGAAGAACAGGATAAAGTTGCCCAGAGTACAGTAATTCCCGAAAGCAGGCGGAGAACTGTGAGCGAGGAAACATACTCTGAATGGGAGAGGGAAAGCGTTCCAAGGCAGCTTGCGCAGGAAAAAGACACATTGAAAACCGACGACGTGCCTAAATCTAAGGAAGTAGCAAAAAAAAAAGAAAAGGACGAAGTTAAAAGCGACGAAAAAACTTCTAAAAGTCAAGAAAGAGAAAGCAAGAGTAGCAAGTGTATCGTGAAAAAAGAGATTGGAGACGCAGCGACCGAGGACACTGAGATTAAAAGAGGTAAGAAAAAGAAGAGAGAGAAGGAGGCAAACCGAGAAATCCAGAACTTTTCTACATCCGATTGGGAAAAACAGAGCGACCGGGCGATTAAGCAAGCACCAGCGAGTGATGAAGAGAAATTCAGTACTCTGGAGAAGAAGCCCGTTGTTGACTGGGGAGACACCGACTTCGACTCTCTCAATGTTTTATCACTCACGCAAATCGAACAACATACCATCGTGGATAAACGCGAGATATTTGCTAATGAATGGGAGGTGGACAGTCTTGACGCTATGCCAGAGGTAATAAAAAATGCAGCGTTACCCAAGGTTGAAACTAAACCCAAGAAGGTGGATAAGGGCTTTAGGTACGATAAAAAGACAGACACGTACATACCTATAGAAATCGAAAACACAAAAGATAATAAACGTAAGAAAGACAAACGCATCAGCGCCATTAGAATTTGGGAGGATGAGCAAGAGGATGCTGAAAGGGAGGAGGAACTTCTGTTAACACTGAAGAAGACAGCTTCTTCAGAAAATAGTGAGAAGTCGACTAGTGAACCAGAAGGTAAGTTTTTAAATCTAATTCATAAAATTATGAATAATTTTTAATATAACCATTTGTGTATCTAAAACTGTTTATTTATCTAAAACAGAGAAAAGCAGTAAAACTGTGGAAATACCAGCTAATGAGACTACGGATGACGACAAGCCAAGGAGACGGAGGCGCTGGGACGTAGAGAATCAGGGAGGTAAATTTGACAACGCTCCTCCAGTTATGTGGGAAGTGGAGGGAAATATCTGGCCAAAATTATCCACTGTGAACATGATGATTGCGAAGTCAGAGAACGAATCATTCAATAGTCCGCTTCTCGAGGCGGTAAGCGCACGGGTAAAGGATGAGACGGTAAAGGTAAACACGTCCTCCTTGTGTTATACACCTCCAAAGGAAATCGACATCGTGGATTCGCCCGAGACACTGCGAAGAAAAATGGAGGAAATCGCTATTCTGGAGAGAGCTTTGCAAGAGAAGGAATCCAGTCCATCAGTGGATATAAACGCCCTCGTAACGATTGATAAGGATGAGTTCGATCTAAAGGACAATTTAGATTTGGAAGCACCGGAAAAATCAGAAATCGTAAGTATTTAAATAAATTAAAAGTATAAATAGTTAAAAAATGTTACTTATGTAATATTATCACTTACAGGCTTTAGCGAAGGAAAAAGTATTAGATACTTTAAAGGAAAAAAAAGAAGAGATTCCACTTTCTAAATCTCACGATGCATCCCTGAAGAAAATAAAAAAGGAAATCGTTCCAAGCGGATGGGGTAGTACTGCAGGACCAGAAATCGACGAAGCTTCGGAATTCGGTATACCAGTTCTCGCCGAGATTGATGCAAAAATCGATCCACCAGGTAGTTCTTACAGAGACATATTTCTTGATATTGAGAATGTAAATTTTGAAAATAACATTTTGAATAAAGCTAACACAAAGGCGGTTGAGCCGAGCGTTCCCGAAGAAAGTTCCAAGGAGATGCTCAAGTTAGTGCCTAAGCAGGTCTTGTCGCGGCAGGCTAGCGAACATGCGAAATTAACAACAACTTCACCGGAAGTCTTAAAAAAGAAAGTCTCTGAGATCGATAGTCAAGAATTGTCTAAACCTGTGGATAGTATAAAGACAGAGAACGTACAGCCTAGTCCAGTAGCTGCGAGATCAAAGTCGCCTACAAATGTTAAGAAGAAAAGCCCGAGTCGTAAAGAACGTGAGAGCGAGAATCGCAGCAAAAGCAGTAGTAAAAGCTCTGAGAAGGATAACAAGGACAAGAAAGAATACCAAAGCAAAAGTTCGAAAAGAAGTCCAACGTCCTCGTGGGATTCGAAGGATGTTCCTGCGAAAGGTGAATCTGCTAGTCGAACGGTCAGTCGCAGTAAAAGTCGGAGTAGAAGTAGAAGTCCACGAAGAAGAGATGATCGTACAAAATCTTCGCACAGCAAAAGAGACAAGAGGAGTCCTGCTAAACAAACTTCTTACAGAGGTAACATAACTTTTCATTTCAATCATTCAGCATTGCAAGCTTCAATATTAATTCTGTTCAATTTTTTTATAATCCATAGAGTATCCAAAGAAAGGTTCACAATCGTCGAAAAGTGATCGCAGTAAGCGAAAATACGAAAGCTCCTTTGAATCTGAAAAGGGTAAAGAAAAGCCTTATGATCCCATGGAAATTCTTCGTGAAAGGAACTTTGAAACCGATAGATCTCGAACTACTAGGTACATTTCTTTTTTTTTTAATTGTCAGTTCTAATTCTAACAAACATTAATATAATTTGTAGGTCCCGCGCGGATGAAGATGCACCTAAGTCTTGGCGACATTCTGATCATCCGGAGGACAAACTTCCCATAACTCCTTACCCAAACGATTACTCTTACGAAAGTAAATCTCGAACAAGAGACACTAGTTTGGATAGAAATAATAAAAGCCATTCACGTGCCAGTTTAAGTGGCAGAAGTAGAAGGTTTGTTTATTTTTACTTTTTTTATTTGCTTTAAGTTTTTACTTTATTGTTCATAATCATTTGACTTATTTAGATAGTAATTTTAACGGTTTTTCTTTGAAAATTTTAGAAGAGATAGAAGCCGAACACCAGATTCTTTAATTAATACGCCGCAGTCTCGACGGGATAAGCTTCCGCCTCTCAGAAAATCATCACCTCTAAGAAAATCACCGCCTCGTTTATTGCGAAGATCGCCACCTCCGCGATCAAGGTATCGTTCACGATCAAGATCCAGGACCCGATCTAGATCTCGTTCCAGATCCAGATCTCGGACCAGATCTAGATCCTGGTCAAGATCAATCTCTAGATCAAGGTCAAGGTCTCGGTCACCTACGAGAAGTCGATCAACCTCGAGGTCACGGTTCAGGAATCACGACAAATCTCGTCGATCCAGGTAATGATATGTGATTGATTTCGAAAAGATTAAATGAAATTGTAAAAATAAACTCGTCAGTACAATGGCATCTTGTTTTTCACAAACAGGTCGTACTCTCCCGTAAGAAATCGATATAGCAGCGTTGATCGTTTAAAGATGGATGACGAAAAGACTCGGATTGATGATGAAATTCGACGTCTTGGAGACGGTATCAATCGACCTCTAATTGGGATGCCGCATATGGTAGATCCAGCTGCAGCTTTGGGTATGACGACAGTGCGACCGATGCGCCGTAACGATGCCATTATCCAGCTCACAGGTCCGTCGGATTTGCAAGATGACTTGCCGCCTCCGCCGGTTGTTCGTCCTCAGGCGCCTATCGGTCCCGGTGTTGTCGATGTGACCGGCAGTAGCATTTCGCACTACCGTTATTCAAACGCAAATGAAAACGATAATGAGTACAACACGTATTACCAGGGCAGAAATCTTACTTATCCGAGGATAGCAGATGAAAGTACAGACTCGCCAAAGCGACTATCCCTTGACGATAGGTAGATGCTTTTCTTTAACAATTTTCTTTTTTATTATTTCCGCATGTAGAGCACGGATTTAATGGTTTTATTTGAATGTGTTTAGGCTTGAACTAGAGTTAGGAATTAAAAAACAAACACCGCCTGAACCTTCCGTACCTGCAAATTTTGGCTCTCCAGGATTCATGCCCAATGCCGGTTATCCAAACCTACCCCCAGCACATCACGGACACTTTGTTAGGCATCAACAAACAGTTTTGCAGGTACACAATTATGTTTTTACCGTACAGAATATTAGTAAGCTGCGACAAGGTTACTTTATTTTTTTTTTAAAGTATCTTATTAAAAAAAAAACTTGGGAGCGCTCCGATTGAATGCAGATTGCATAAAAATACAGAAAATTACAATCTGAGCGCTTCTTCAGTATTCTTGGTCTCAGACTGGTAATACGTACAATAATTTTAATAGATACGAATTTTATAATTTACAGGTGGGTAACGTGCTCCAAGTAGTACCTAGCGAATACCCGGTGCATCCAGAGCAAGTAGTTGCGCCACCTCCAGCACCGACCAACCAAATAGTGCGCATCGGCAATGTAATTCAGGTAGTGCCAACAACAACCATTGACTGGGTGGCGGGTGCCCAACCGCCAGCGACGCCGTCGCCAGCTCTGGCACCTTCGCCCGTTGTGCGGTATGGGCCCCCGTCGGTGCAACCGCCCACGGCGTCATCCTCACCAGCTATTGCTTCGCCTCTACCTCCGGTTTCCGTAATGCAGATTCCGCCGCAAGTGAAACCCATGATACAGACTACCGTGCCTCCGCCCCAAATTGTGTCCACTCCAGCGGTGACAATCCCAGCACCCAAAGCACCGCCGCCTGAGCCAGTGCTGCAGCCTGTCTACAATTACGATGCCATAATGAAGGCGCGGCAGCGAGAAAAGGAGGAGCGAAAGCACTTGAGGGAGCTTAGGCGTAAGGAAAAGGAGCGCCGGCGATTCGAGCGAGCTAAGCGACGCGCCGAAAAGATTTTGGGCAAAAGTAAAGTGAAACCTGGTGATCCAAGTACAAGTGGTGGTATTTTTGGTAAACCGATTATTATCGCAAAAGAAAATTTATCTGGTGAAAATGAAATAAACGAAGGAGAAGCAGAGGAAAAGAAAGCCGTGACTGCAGATGAGGTAAAGAAGACCACCATCGCTGCGAAGACTCAGGACGCAGAGGATGAAGAGGAAGAAGAAGGCGATGAAGAGGAGGAGGAGGAAGAACCAGAGGCTGAAGAATTTGAGGAGAACGTGGAGACGGAAGAAACGCCAGTAGAGAACGAAGAGGTTTCAACGTCTACACAGCAGGAGGAAGCTCACCCTACCGTAATCCCGCCACCTCCTGCTAAAGGCATTCTTATATTACCAGGTTTTGGGTAAGTTTTAACAAAATTTGCTAAAGCCTTAACTTTGAATTATTATAATTTGCATTATTATTATTGTTTATATTAGTCATAACTTAATTACGTATTGGCATTTTTTAGATTAAACATTAATTATTTTTATTTGTTTAGAAACATCACCATGACAAATGGAATAGTCAATGATGTAGATAAAATAGATAGTGAAAGGGGGAGTGATGAATTTAAAATGTTTGGTCCTAATATTGAAAAGGACGATCAAATTAAATTAGCTTCATCGCTTACCGTAAAAATCATTGAGAAAGCTAGAATGAAGAAATCCGTGCAATTTGCCGACGGAATAAAGCCTGGTGAGGGTACCAGCCCTAGCGGCGGAGAAGGTGACATGCCTTCACCACCTCCACCAACGAAAAATGTTCCACAAGGGGACCTATCGTTGGATATTTCTAAAAAATTGCGTTCCAGAAAAACACGTAAGAAGCCTAAACGTGCAAAACCACCAAAGACAAAGAAGAAGGTTAAGGTAAAAATATATTCCACCAAGAATTAAAACCTTACATCCCAACAAAATTTTAGATTTTATAAACATAATTTTTTTACTATTATCAGGTAAAGGTGATCAAGCTGAAAAAACCGAAAATTTCACCTATCTCGGCCCTGTCGCTCGACGATTCCGACGACATGGAAGATCGTTCGCCACCACCTCCTCCGCCTGGTTCGCCGCCACCACCGGACCTCTGGCCAAGTTATTTGCAAGTATTCGGACCGAACTGCACTGGTGCCTCGGATGGAAATGGTGCTCGAGTGGGGTCCGGACAGTCTGCCGCTTTGCCATCAGAGTCCTCGCCAACGAGCTTGACGCCTATCCAGGCACCGCCAACACCACTGCCGTTACTTGTTCCGCCACCGCCTCTTACTAATTTACAAATACAGCCTTGCAGTAAAGCTTAGGCTCATAGGTTTTTTTTCAAATAGTTACGTTATAGGCAATAATACTGTCGTTGCGATTGCTGATGCGTGATATTGTGTACGTTGAGAGGACGACTCTTTTTTTCCTACGAGTAAACGACCTCGCAACACGAAAGACTTTGCGAAATAATATTTATAAGGAATTTTTCAAAAGGAAAATTTAAACGGGAAATCTGCCGTAGACTTTGACATTTTTAAATTTCGATTTCACTTTCGAAATTGAACGACTGTTTACTATTTTTTTTTTATCGTGTACAGCGTAAGGCGTTAAAACTTTATAACTCCAAATTTGCATTAGGTTTCTAACATATAGTGTTATTAGCTACTTTTCATAAAAAACTTAAATGTAAAACGTTAATTTTTTTGCTGTTAAAATGATCTTAAAACTTTTTCAAGTAAATTAACTAATTTTCTATTTGTGTCAATGCAATATATGCAGCAATGCGGCATATTTAGTATAATAAATGTAAAATGCTTTAATACAATCAAATTAAGATTTATATAAATGGTTGAGGTAAATTGTATCAAAAAAGTCTTTCCGTGTAAGCGCATTCGTGTATAAATTGCCTTACATAGGGATGTAGCTATCATTTAAATAGTGTAAATTTAACTTCATTTCTATATTAAAAAAAAAAATGTTGTCTATACTACATTGTAAAATAATTGATATCTATAACAACAATTAATTCGATGATGACGATCTTTGTAGTAAAAATAGATGACCCTATTAGGATTCAAATCCCTTTCTTTTCTTTTATAATACTTGTTCTCCGTGTACTCTTCGCAACTGCTCTTGTGACAAAGGAAAGTTACAATTCGTAAGTTGCTCATTGCGATATTTAATATATTTGAGTGACTTTGTAAATATCGTTTTATAGAATGAATCACAGTAGTATTACATACAAGCGGAAACATAATGCAAGATACGAAAAAAAGATAAAAAGATGATCGAAATTTATGTAAAATATTTTTGTTTACATGACCGACTATAATATATAATCGGCGATCAACTTTTATTTAAAAGTTTAATAAATAATGGTGACTATGTTGATTGAATTCAAACTAGGTTTGCAGTTCGTTTGTATTTACTGTTACTTCTTTTTTTCGTGATTTGAGCATGTGCTATTACTAGATTTGTTTTAGAAATTATAAATGCTTTATAATGATATCGAAAGCAACATAGTTATTTTTATGCAAGTAATAAAACCATGTACATACATATAGGACAAATAAAGTCGCATGACTTCTCGTTTATAAGTATCTATATGTATTCTTCTTTGTTACAATAATTTTCCTTTATAATAATCCTGTTTAGATAAAATCTTGCTTTCATATTTTATTATAATTTATGATAAAAACGTTAGTCCCGGTTATTGATCAAATCAAATGATCAATATCATCATCGTTTCTTTTGTCTTTTAATATATATATCTGACATGCTGCCAAGTTTAATATCAGAAAAGCGTTTATTTATTCCTTAAATAATAAACAACGATTAAAATGTAATTTAGAACTTGAAATGGTTTGCATTCTATTTAAAGCTACTGCAGAATTCTCACAAGCTGCATAATTAAACCCAATTGTTCCCTTGAAAATGCCCCGATATATGATGAAACGAAAGACAATTCAAAAAATTTGCCTTGTATTAAATTACTTTGACCGCTCACTGATACCGTTAAAATCACGGCATCCAACAATAATAACGTGCGTAACACCAGAGAATTCCACTACCAACGAGATAAAATAATTAGGAATGATAAAATTTCTGACAAGATAAGTGGCGCAGTAAACACGATATGCCATCTGATACACCGTAGCTGCTGCTAAAAGCGTTAAAACCGCAGGGGAACGACGAGACGCTGGAACAATGAAGTTTGTCGTAGTGGGCGGAGGTTGCGTCGGCCTGACGACTGCACTTCAGCTGCAGCAGGAGCTGCGCAACGCGAGTATCGACGTGATCGCCGCGAATTTCGACGACACTACTAGTCATGTGGCTGCTGGAATTTTTCGAGTCGGGTCCGCTTTTACTGGTCCCACCGAAAAGATTGCTAAGTAATTAATTACCTTTAAACGGCTTTATTTGTTAATTTTTATTCTTTTTTTTTTTTAATTCCGTATAAACAGACATTAATTTTACTGAGTTTGTTTATTATTAAATGAATGGGGAAAGCTAATAAGATAATCATTTTTTTGTGAATATCCTTCGGAACAGTTTTAGTGAGATTTTACTTTTGTTATTAAGTGCAATGAGGAAAATTGAAAATTGATAAGATAACGATTTTTTGTAAATATCCTTTGGAACAATGTTAATTATATAAGTGTAAGAATACTTGAAGTTTTTCTTATAATAAAAGATTGCAATTTTTTAGCGAAATACGTAAAAGTAAATTATATACTTATGAAGGTAAATAATCATTTTCAGAAAATGGATATCAGATGCCTACAATTACTACGAATCAATCAGTAGGTCAAGAGAAGCTGCAGATGCAGGAGTTACTAATGTATCAGGATATATTTATTCAAATATTTCTGCAGAACATGTGCAGGTGCGTGAATGATTTTGAAGACTTCTTTATTTTAAAATTTTTATAAATTAAAACTAATTAATTTCTTAGAATGAATTGATGGAAAAATTAGTTCCAATTTACCGGCGTGCAACGGAAAATGAATTACAATTAGTCGGTGGCCCATGGAAGTACGGAGCTTTTTTATCAACGTTACTGACCCAACCAAGTCAATATCTTCCGTGGGCTAGACAGAGGTAATATAATAATACTTAAATTTATTAAAAAGAAGAAATAAAAAAAATTAATGATTAATTCTTTGAAGGCTATTAGCAACTGGAGTAAATTTAATTGAAAGGCCGATACATTCCCTACAAGAACTGGTGAGCGATTACGATATCATTTTAAATTGTTCAGGTCTTGGAGCAGGGAAGCTTTGTAAAGATAAAAAAATGGTTCCTGTCAAAGGTCAAGTAATAAAGGTAATATTAATGATAGTAATTAATTTGATCTGCAATTTTTAAATCTCAATACAAATTAAATAAAGTAAAAAAGTAAAAATTAAATTGTAATTATAGGTACGTGCGCCATGGATAAAGACGTTCTTCTACGGTGAAGTACAAACTTATATCATTCCGGGTACCGACGGCACCGTTACTTTAGGAGGAGTCCGAGATTTCGAAAATTCTGACCTCAGCGTGTGTCCTTATCAAGCAGCCGCTATACGCGATCGTTGCGAAAAACTCGTTCCCTCGTTGAAAAAAGCTGAATTTGTAGCCGACAAGACAGGCTTGAGGCCGTACAGGCAGGGGGGAGTTAGAGTTGAAGTTGAACGCGTCACAAACGCGCCTTATAAGGCTACGGTAAAATTTAAAAATAACTTAGAGCATATTATAGCATCAGTGAAACATTACAATAGCTTAAAGATTTCTTTGTTTAAAATACCTTTTTCTTTGGTAATTTTACATCAAATTTAATATGAATATATTTTATAAGATAAAGATAATAATTTTTAAGTTACTGAAATGTTTCTCTGATTTTATAATATGTACCATATATTGGTTAAAGGTGCATAAAATAATCATTTAATCATACTTCTTCTTTATAAAAAAAGGTTATTCACAATTATGGACATGGTGGCTACGGCATATGTACATCACCTGGCACTTCAAAGTACGCTGTTGAATTAGCTTTAGATGCTCACAAATCATCAGCAAGATTATGAGTGCAGAATTTTTTTCTGAGATTTCATTTTTTTCTTTTATTTACAGTCCTAAAAGCTAAACTGAACAATGTAAGAACCTAAAAATAAATTACAAAATTTACAGTTTGAAAGTAAAAATTAGAAGTCATTGTAAGTTTTGTTTGAAGTAAATCGCTACGAATTTAAAAATAATTCGCTTTATTATTTTACTCCATTTACGAAAAATCACTAGCGGCAATGCGGCTAATACTACTGAATAACAATTTCAGTATATCTTGTCGCTTTTTGTTCTGTCTTGCACTAAACTGAGCATTTGCAGTTTGTATTGGCGTTGTCACTTATGGAAAAGTATTGGTACGTAAATTTCGAAACTTCTTTAATAACTAAAGAGGTCTGCAGCATTTCGGATAAGGAGATCGTAAACTCACAAATTGCTAGGAATGGTTAAATCAATATAAAATGGAAAAATTGATTTATCAACTTATTTTTTCCCGGGCTTGACATTCTTTCGAGGTGGTGCACCCCATCGGAGAGCGCTGCTATCCACCGTAAGTCTTGGTCTCTTATACTGGCTACTTTTAATGTGTTCTTCTACTAGTTTTGGTGTTACACATATGACATGTTGTCCTTTCCAATATTTTACCATGTTCATACTTTGAAGTGTTGAAATTATATCTGTCTGTGATATACTGGTCATTTGGCTAAAACAACAGTAATTAATACATTATTTCAATTATATTATTTGTGTTAATATTTATTAAAACCATTTAAATCCATTCATTTTTTATAAAACAGTAAATAAAACATATAATTAAATTCATTATAAGATCTGCTGCTACTTAAAAAAATGTATTCATTCTGCAAAGAAATGTACTCGAACTTGTACCTTAAATCCTTGATGCTTAATGTGCCTCTAAAATCTCGAAGAATTTCAAGTAAGATCCAACTCCAGTAACTGCGGTAGGATAATTTTCCTAAATCACTCAATGGTTTTTCAGGACTTCCAACAGTTTGTTCAAGCCTACTTAATTCATAACTAAAAGCTATTAAAAGTTTTCCATATCCTTGCCTTTGAAATGGAGGCAGCGTGAGGATGCAAGCAACATTATTACCATCAGGTGATTCTTTCTCCTAAAAAAATTTAAAAAATGTTACTTCCTTTATCCTAAATTCATAAATCTAAATTTTCAATTATTGTAGTAAATAATTACCTTTGAAAAATAACCAACAAGATGTGCACCATGTTTGTCTACTTCACATAAAATATAAAATAAAAATGGTTCAACATCAAAGTAAAGAGTCTTGTGATCCAGAAATAGTTTTGCAAGCAAACAAAGATTTTGGCAATAAATTTTATGCTCCTTGCCATCAACTTCCCAAATGCTTAGAGTTCCTTTACGGTATATTTCTTTACCAAGAGGTTGACGGTGAGTGCATTCACTCTGTAAATTAAAAAAAAATAATTGCTATAATAAATGAATACAAAATTTTATTTGTCCTTGACAATAAAATGTCATTACCATGTGATAACGGTAGGTTTTCTCTAATCTCATATATTTAAGACAGTATTCACAAATCCAAAGTTTAGGTTGTTTTCCATACTCTTCTGGATAGGGACTGAAGTACCAGGTGTCAATTTCATATTTACCAATTTGTATCCTATCAATATACTTCACTTTTGTAATAGCTTCATGCTCCTTTTCTAAAGCTGCAGTAGTAGGATCCATTTCTGCATAAGTCTTCAAATTTAATAAAGATTATTATTATAATTAATATCTTTATTTTTATAAAGAAGTAAATAGTATTCATAAAAACTGTTACATAAAGAAATACCTTTTGAACGTGATTAATCTCATCGTGTCTTCTTTTTTGATTTCTTGTAATTTTCCTGTCTGAAGAATCTGACAATAAATCGATGCTTTGATTTCTGTCACCGTTCTTCCAGGTGCGGTCACTCATGTCAAATCTACTGGACATGATTCTATCTCTGGGAACCCATTCGTCCAACCTTCTGTTATAGCCTTCGTAGTGAACGTAATATTCATAATGATTCTCCACCTCGTTAAAACGTGTCTGGATTACCTCAGCTGGATCTAATAATGAAATGGAAATAATAAATTAGAAATCCATAAATAAGCTTTACAGAAGTTAGTACTTAAGAAGTAAGAAAAGAGCTCAAAATGGAAATAAATGTAGATGACCTATTTTTAAATCACCTAATTTGTAAACTTAATTATGATTAAAACTTATTGTGACAAATCATTAGTTAATCACCCAAGGTCCAGGTGCACGAAGAACAAGGTCATATGAATACATAGATGCATTCAATGTCGTATGGCTGCACAGTACTGCAAAGAGCCTTTTTTTATAACTATCTTTATCTCAAAGAAAAATACTCAAAGTAGTTTTTCACGATAGCACCAGAATCGCGCCAATTGTAAATAAAAACTATTTCGGAGTAACCAGGACGCATCGTACGTGATTAAAAATCAACGAGTCTTTCGGAGCGCAATTGTGAAATTTGGACAGCACTCGGCACTACTTCACCTACTCCTAATACTGCTACTAGACTAAAACATTCTACGAAAGTGGATGCGTCAAAAACGAAGTATAAGCAGCCAACTAAAAAACGATCAACAGCGGAATCGCTCGAAGATCGCCGATCTCTTCTCGCGTCGGGCATGATACCTACTGGTGCGCTCGACCGAAAGTGGGAGGGCACACGAGAAGACCCAGAAAAAGCATCGTGCATTTAGGTATATATCACTCGCACGATGCGCGAGTGCACGCGTCAAGTTAGATCAAAACCTAACTCGAGCGTTCCCCACCACCCCCGGGCACGGCGAACACGTGGGTCGTGCGTCTCGATTATTCGTCGACCCGAAAAGCCGCGCTGGTGGGAAAAAAATCGAAACGCGCTTTCGACGATGCATATATACGGCCGCACACGAGTGCAGGCACTCGTACTGCGCGCATTAAAATTGTTTACAGCCCGAACATCGAGGAGGACATTATAAACGGCGCGCGGAGTGTACAGGCCGCGCCGCCAACGCTGCGGTAATATAGGACTGCACTACACGCAGGCACACTCGCGCCGAGTGTGCGACGCACGCCTGTGTGGGTGTGACTCACGCCAAGAGTCGTCGGATCTGCGCACGAGGTAGTGCTCGCCGATGTCGAGCGGCATCTCCTCGAGGCTGTCGGCGTCGTCGCCGGAGCCCTTGCCGCCGCCGTTCGACATGACCCCGGCGGCTCCCTCCTGCTTGACCGTAGCTGACGGCGATGCCGCCGCCGCCGTCGCCTGACGCTGTTCCTTGCCGCGCTGGTTGTTTTGCTGCTGCTGCTGCTCGTGCTGCTCCGCCATTTCCTCGCGCCTCTCGACTGCAGGGAGGCTCCGCTGGCGGCCACCGCGACGTCGACTCGTTTTTTCTTCCCTTCGGAGTGTGCGTGCGCGCGAGGTGCGCAGACTTGCCGGATCCGTGCCGCCGCCACGGGAGCGACAAGGAGAGCCGCAGAGATACCGCAAACTGGGGAGCAAGCGCGGTCGGCGCGAGCACTGGCGATTTCGCGAGAGAGACGACGGGATATATATAAATGCCAGCGTGCCGGTAGCCCGAGCGCGCCAAATTGCGCGGCGACGCAGAAGGGTGATGCTCCGTCGATACGTATATACGCAAAACTTGCGGTTTTCTGATGCAACGATCATCGATTTTTTACGCTTAGGTTTGTTACAGAAATTTATTATTGTTTTTAATTGTAATCCTACGATGTGTACTTTTTTTTGTTATTTCTTTGTTGGTACCGTTATGGCGCTGACGATAATAATGAATTGAGGATTCGTGGTAATCTGTTTTTTTTTTTTTTAACTTTACTTGCATAGTCATAAGATTACTATTTATTACACTTTTTTTATTTTTGTAGGTTGTGTACGAGCTGAGTAAAAATGTGCATTGTTTATACTATCAGACTTTCTTCAATTTTCATAATTTCATAAATTCCTGTGGATGTTCAAGATGGGTTTAAACCTGAAATATGATACCAAATTTTCAGCGATAGATATTTTGATTTATAATTATCAACGGATGGAGTATCAAAGCTTTTTATTAGCAATAAATTTTAAAAAATAGTGGAATCTACGCTCATAAGTACAACTATTACTAACAAATTTTACTCGACAGACACTTCTGCAATTTGATTTGTAAAAAAACATAATCTAATTTTCAATAATTCAATTATAATATATTAATTACACGCATTATCTGCATATATTATAAAACAAAAATATATATTACTTATCTTTTGTAGGTAAATTATCGACCCGCAGGCCGCTAGGCAACGCTGTTAAATGTTCGTGCAAAAGCAGTACCAATTTCCATCGTTAGATGGCTACGAGTATCAACAGAAGCAGTGCATTGGACTTGGCTTGCTGCGTGTGACTTGCAGCACGATTACTTAGGTACAGCTAGTTCGAAAACTTTGTGCGAGCAGAGGAGCGTGTGACTGAAGGATCGCGAAGTTTTGCGATGATATCTCAAGAATCGCCAGAGTCGCGACGCCAAGGCGAGATGCTGCGTAAAGGGATTTGATGAGCACAGTGTTCTAGACCAGCGTCAGCTCGCGTCAAAGTGAATCGCAGCTTCCGAAAGCGAAAGAAGTAAGTGACAGTGTCATAATATTAAAGGTTAAGCTAAGTGTTTGCTCAGCTTTTTATACAGATTTATATTGTCAAGGCCAAAAAAGCGAACGATTTCGTAAATTGTATTTTTATTGTTTATTTTTTAAACGTTTAAATTAATCTCTGCTTGCATTGATCATTTATTTGTTTTTAATTGTAATTTAACTATCTAGATATTTTTAGCGTTAGCGGGTGACGAATGCGATAGACAACGCGAGTATAAAGATCGCAACCTTGACTGAACTATGGTGTTTGCATTTGTGTGAGTCTCGACCTGCGAATACATTATTTGTCTGGAAAAAAAAAATCATGATTGGCATAAACTGGTTCAGGAACGTACAAATCGCCGATGTTTTTAAGACCTTCGATAGCTCAGTTGGTAGAGCGGTGGACTGTAGTTGGTTTGACGGAGTCAGAAATCCATAGGTCGCTGGTTCAAATCCGGCTCGAAGGATTATTTTGCTTTTTTTTTTCTTTTATTACTAAAAACAATATTAATTACGGTAAATTTTTATTTTATAAACTTTAAAATTCTTAAAAATAATTTTTTAATAACGAAACAAATTTATAATTAATAAAAAGATGTCTTTTTTTAATGTTTAATTTTTAGAATTAAATAAAGAATCTATTTTTAATTTTATACTAATACAATAATTTTACAGTTTAAAGGTTTTATTCAAATAGTTCTTTGCAATAAGTACAGGAAAATAAATAAATAATATTGAAAGAGATTCTTTTTGTTACATCTTACCGTTTAATACAATATAAAAGAAAAAATGTACACTTATTGTAGTTTAAAAAGACAACTATAAATAACAATAAAAAAAAAAAAAAACAACAAAATTTATAAAATCACGATAACTGACCGCATAATATGAATAGTAAAATTATTTAACATTTTGCAGGTGAATGCATTTTTTGAAGACGTTTTATCTATAACTAATAGATCAATTTAAGAAATTACTCAATGTCATTTTCCACATATTAAAGTGTAAGGAAAGATAATCAGATAAAAGTCATCAGTCGTCGATTAAATGCAGATAATATTTCTGACAAAACTAGTGCTAGCGAAGAAGCTTGACGGATTCTCCTCATTCTTTACGCAAAAAGAAGCATCGCCAGCTTCTTGCAAATAAGATAGTGACTGAGAGAGCGAAAGCAACCGGAGCTAATCTCCAGAGTCGTTATAACAAAGCAGGCCAAACCGCGCGCAAATTTGAATTTCAAAGCGCAGCGGCACGAGGAATCGCTCTTTCTCGCACCTTTTTTTCTACCCCCACACGCTGATCCGATTGCAACATAGAGTAATTCGCGCGCATACGTATTCCTGTGTGCGGGTGCGCGCGCGCGTAAAAAGTCCGCCGCTGTTGTATGTAAAATACGTGCGTGCACGCCTGTTAACGCGACTCAGCGGGGGAGGAAGACAAAAAGAGCGGAATAAACGCGCTCGAAATGCTCGATAACCCGTGGCTGCGGATCTCTATAGAGGTGTTGGCCCATTTCGGATACGCAATCGAGTTTTTGTTTCAGAGTCATAAGGCTGAATTTTCCGAGTGACCGTCGAGTTTTTGTTCGTTGTGAAATTAAATTGAATATTGAATTTTGTAGTGACTTATAGCTTTTGTGGTTTTTAGTATTTTAAAGGAAAAAAAGTAAAATAATAAATAAAATACTGTATACTAATTCGTTTATTAGTTAATTTAATAGTTTATGATTTAGAATCAATCTTGGCCATCTCTGTATTGCCTCTGTATTGCCTTAAATATGATAGTAAATAAAATCTGTATAGTAAAAGTTACGAGCATAATAGATTTTGATAAAAAAAAATTAAATAATTCCTCTACATTTAACTTTTCAAAGAATTAAGAAAGATGGTCGCAGTGATTAAGCAAAACAGTTTATTAAGAGACGAAAATACAAGCTTTAAGGAAATGGTTTAAAAAGCTTTTACTGACATCAAGCGATTGGATTAATTCTCAATTATAAAAATGAATTTCAAATGAAATGTCGATAACGATCTACGAAAATTGACATTATAAATAATTACTTTCTGAAACTTCTAACTTTTTATGTTTTTATTTTAAGCTCGTATAAAGTTGTAACACGTGAAGTGAAGATTTTTTATAAAATTTTAGTAACTAAAAGTTTTTTCTCATTTTAACCAATAATTATGCTACTCTTCACAATACGAGTGCGGAATAAGCTTACTTCTCAGCTATTTGTCCCGTTTAGAGTTAACCCGCAAGTCTCATGCATATATATCTAAATCATGAAAGCAGGGAGGAGAGAGAAAGAGAAAGTGGGGGGGAGTGGAAGAGAACGAGCTAGAAGTACGAGCCAGTTTCATTTCCGCGTTGCCACGCGGGGATACCTTTCGTGTTTTATAGAGCGAAGTAATTTGACATAGAAACTGAAGAGATAAAGAGGGACGCGCATGCGAATAGGAAAAGTAGACAAAGCCCGCCAAAATAGGCAAGAGGCCTACAAAGGATGAGCAGAAAAAGATGGAATGTTTAAATAGTCATAATCGCTGTCAAAGAAAGGCATTGAAGCTTCTTTCTTTGGGGACGACAATAAATGAACAGTAGATGAAAGGAATATGATATGAGCCTTTAGCAAAAAAAGTAACAATGTGAATGAAATAGCAGTCTTTTCAGGATTCAGGTTTCTTTTTTAAAGAAAAACGAATTAATTAAATTAAAATTTTAAAATAACGTCTTGTTGCAAGAAATAATTGAAATAAATTAATATTTTATATTGGAAAGAACGTGCGTTTAATTAACGTAAAAAGTATCATAAAGTTATTAACTATCCTAAATCTGAAAATGATCAATGTATAATATATCTAATTTAAATTCTTAATACATTTGGACCTTATTTCAAAAGAAAGTAATTATTCTACTAGATATTGATAACGAACTTTCTTCCCTGTCATTTAAACCCGTATTTACATACCTACGAACAGCGCATCAGAACAACCGAATGCGATTTCAATCCATTTCTATCAGAAATATCCAAAACTCCCCGCTTAAAATTCAGCACCCGTCTCTCGCAATAATTCACTTCCCCGCTCGTTCGACGTCGATTAATCTCGACCTCCTTGTACACGCTACTCGCGCGAACTCCCAAACGAGGCGCGGGCGCGCGCGAGACAAGAAGAAAGCAATAAACGCATGTAAATTCCGCCTAACCCGTATCTATGAATAATAGGCAATCGTCGGCGCCTCGGCGCTGCGGCGCGAAACTAATATCGCAACTCGGTGCGCGCCATTCGCCCAAAGGGGCGAATCGCTCGGCGCGCGGCAATCCCCCAATCTCCTTTCCCGCTCTCCCCACAGCCGCCGCGCCGTAGTGTCCCATACTTTGATACTTGCAGCCGGGCCCTTCCGCGAGTGCGCCCGGCCGGTCGCGCCGAGATACGCATCTCGTAATTCATATCTGCATATCCCCGGGTATTCGGCGACGCGAAATTCCTCGCCATCCCGCCTGCACTTTGGCCCGGCGAGCGTGCGCTTAGACGCCCAGGAGCTCGCAGACAATGGCCGGGTCAATGAATAAATTATGGACGGCGCCCCGCGACCGCAGACGCGCGGCCAAGTTAAGATTTACAATTGCCTCGAGCTTTGTGCGCGCGGAGCGAATGGAGAAAAAAAAGAGGGGGGGGGGATGCGGAAGCGCAAGCGAACAGCGCCGAGCATCAAGTGGATGAGGCGCGCGAGCTTTGCGCTATGTAAGAAGAAAAGAAAAATCAACAGGTGACGCGATGAGCAGATGCGATGCTCCGTAACGTTTTCTTTTTACTTGTTTTAGAAGGGATGCGCTTTCAGACTACCTCTTGATTGCTTCGTTTTTTTTCCTTCTTTTTTTTTTGTACACTGAGAAAAATGTTTTGTAAAAATTACAATAATTTATAGTAGCGATGGGACATACTCAAGTTAAGCCAGAAATTACTA
>JAWWEN010000025.1:23885-75109 GCA_035582955.1 Sycophila texana
TTTTGTTTTGATTTTAAAAGAAACAAGAAAATGACCAAGCCGGTACGGCAGATTCCTAACCCTCGGTTTCACATCCTCTTAACTGCGGCATTTAAAAAAATATTGTAGCAAGGTTACTGATTGCAGGCTCGCTTAGTCCTACTGAAAACCATCGTATAAAATCCTTGTGAAAATCCACGCGGAAATCTATAAGAATAGTCCTTGGAATCCATGAATTTAACGTAGCTAGAAACGAAGCCCATTTCGACCTGGGAGACGAAGTTGAAAAGATACTGTTTTTTCAATATTATTAACAGAAATTCACGTGGAATCCGTACTTAATCTATGCGACACTTTGAAACAGATTACAAACTTATTTTTATCTGAATTCTAGTTCAATTTTAGATGGCTTTCGAATGGAAATTGACGTGGAAATTCATCTGATATCTATCTATCTCGGAATTTATGAACGCAGAATCGATGTGAATCTCTTCCAAAATGTTGCTTGAATTCCATCGAAAAAACAGTAATTTTTTAAATCAGTCCCCCAGTTTCAGTTACAGTAGTTCATGAATGGCTGCGAGTCGATTTTGCTTAAATTTAAAAGAAATAAAAATAAAATTTCAGCCGATTTCATACGATGCTTTTCAGTAGGGATTAATTGTATTAATTCGTTAAAAGATAAATGCATCGTAAAAATAAAGTTTTCCTTTTCGTTAAAAAATACACTGACTGAACAGAGTATTTTCATTAGAGTATGCGCCAGTTGAGCTAATTAATTTTATTACCTAGCTTGCTTCATAGCCATTGGTATATTAGTCGTTGAGCTTGTGCGCGCGGAGCTGCTCCTGGCGTTAAAAAAAGGAATGACATCGTTAGTTTCTCTTAAAGTGAATGAAAAAAAAAACACATGATCAACACACAAGTGCATGCAAAACTAAGGCAAGCCAATGCAAAACTACATTCGATTAACTTGGCCGTAAGAAAGCACAAGCATTAGATAAAAGCTCAATCGTCCGAGCGTACCCAGTGGAGTCAGTTGAAATCGTCGAATGGTTGCTTTGCGTCGAGTGAGCCGAAACGTTACTCGTCGTAGATTGAGGAGATTTAATCTCCGTGCCCACGTACACTGGTATCCGAGACCGGCTAAACCAGCACCAAGTTAACTTTCTATTAATACAGAGCCAAGTGACTGAGATGCGCGGTTAATTTTTTTTTCACCGATAACTCAAGCGCGATTCAACTGATAAATTAAAAAGAAATTAATTGAAATCCACCACCAGATTCGAGTGCCCAACTCATTAGTTTTATTCTAAGGTTAATTTTGCACCAAAGCCTTTTTTCAATTACCAAAATCTCGTCTATATACAGTAGGTTATGCAGTAAGTTAAACAGTACGTTAAAGTAGCCCACTTCTTTTATTATGTGGTTAATGCTTTACCTAATCGGTGTTCCGACACCTGTGAGGGTTGGAATGCTCGAGGCTCGACTCATCGAACTAAACCTATAAAAACTTCATTCTTTAGTCACAATTGTCACGTTTACTGATGGCTTATACTGGTGCCATTTATTTATATATTTATAGTAAATGAAAAAAAGGTAATAATAGTAATAACAATAATATAATGAATATAAAAAAAAAATCAATCGACGTTAATAAAAAATCGAACATTTGAACACCGTGCAAATGAAAAAAAGGAAAAAAAATTGTAATCGATTATCCAGGAATCTTGTTTAAATTTAGAGATTACTTTTGGTATGCGATTAATTGGAATGTGAGTAAAAGTTAGTTGTTCTTTGGAAAGATGGATCGTCTACGAACCTGGAGGGTGTTCCGCTGGCAGGACTGAGAAGTCCTGTCGGGGTGCGTGGTCGAGAGCTGGATCCGTTGATGCTCGAGACAGCAGGTCTCTTGCCAGATATGCTGTTGTGGCGACTGGACGTTGGTGTATTGCCACTCGTTCTACGTGGGATGCGACTCGGTGTACTGAGGTCGTCTGTAAAAAAGAATATTTTTTATGATGAACGAGTTTGAATAAGGTTAGGGATGAGTCAGACTCGCATTTTTATACTGACCCGTACTGTTCAAGGGTGAGGCCGCTCTGCTACCCTGTCGGCTTGCTGGTCGACTGGCTGGTCGACTTGCTGGTCGACTCGCTGGCCTACTGGCCGGTCTACTTGAGGAGCGACTTCCTCCTGAGAAAAGAGCCACTTTTGTTTGTCTTAACAAGTTTTACAAATTAGAAAATAGTTCATTTTTTAGTCGCTTTTTTCACGCTAATTTCGCTAGAGTGGAATGGAGTTAGGTTTTCATTCCAAATTTAGATTGAAATTAACTCAACTCCCTCGATTAGAGGGAGAAAAAATCCTATTCTATCAGAGTGAAATCATTACAGTAATTAATTTATTAATCATTGAGTGTGCTAAGACATTCTACTCGTGTAAGGTGATTATTTCACTCCAGTAAAATATATTTCAAATTTAACATCCTGCAGGGTATTCGCATTTATTACTGCTGCCCATAATTTCCTCCAGAACTATCTTTTAGGAAATGTAAAAATGGCTAAATGTTAAAATCGGCCGTAATAAAAAAAATTGAAGAAAATTAGTTTTACCTGGCGTCAGTGTACTTCTGTAAGGCGTGCTCGTCTTCCTTACGGGAGTTCGGAAGGAGCTCTCGTTGTCGCTCAGACTGTCCGGAGTCCCGGCGCTCAGTGATGCACGCGAAGCCCTGCTCTGGCCCATAGGCACGCTTCTAGCGCTGCGCTCTCTCACCTAGACGTAGTGATAAGAAAAAAATACTGTTAAAAATATTGCTTCTTTTCTTCCGCTATTTGCTAGCTCTTAAATCAAGCAACCGGCTAGCAAGTCTTATTTCACCTACACTTGCACGGCTTCACACCAACTGCTCCTAACAATCGACACTTTTATCATTTTCTTTTAATCTAACATACAATTAATGAACTAGTTGTTACTCTTATTCCCCGCAAGTAATAAAAAAAGGCTATCTCAGCATTCACTGATCTGAAATAGTCTCAAGTAGTCTGAAATAAATCTTTACCCGATCAAGAACATGCACACTTACCAAATACAGCCGTCGGAAGAGAGCTAGATAAAGTAGCTTGTAAGCTCATTGACATGTTCAATAAGACCATTTTTATCTTTCAACACTCAACATTTTTAAAGCTATCAATCTCTAAAGATTTATTTTTATTATGTAACTAACAAATTTTTAGTTACTTCTTCAATAATTTCTCATCCTCTATTGACCGATTCGCTTAAAAAATCTTTAGTCTTAGATCTCCTGCTTTGATTTTATTCCTCAAAATTTCGTAAGAAATAGTCCTAATTAAAAAGAACATTTCGCGTTTAGCTAACTTGTTAAAGGCCTGGTAAAAAAATAACCATCGTTTCTAGTCGGTTTGCGGCTACAATACGTGCACTCTACTTTGGGAAAAATTATAACCACCCGTAAAAGCTTTCACCGGACGTATTGGATTTACCCCTGCCGTATGTCAAATTCCAACAGGTACCTATTTGATTGCGGAAGACTGTTACTTGGACCAGGATTACTCTGTTTACTCTGTTAGGGAAAAAGTAGGGAAAACTGTTACGTTGTAGGTCCCTTTTGTATTATCTTGTGGAAGAAGTTAATAAGAAGTACTAGGTGAATAGGTAAAAGGTAGGGAATGGAATCCTGGTCCTCATACTGCGACATATTCCTTTCAATTTCTACATGGTCATTAGTTGTCAGAATTTTTGTCGTAAACTGAGCAATTAACAGAAAATCAATGACATTCTGGTCAAGTTAAGGTTAATTTTCTACCAGGATCTTAGCTAGTTGGCTCGAATTAAAAGAGTGAAAGAGAGTTTCGGTAAATGCTAAGTTCTGTTAAGCAAACATATTGTAAAGCTACTCAACTAGAAATTAAATTGTCTTGAAGACGTTTCAAGCACTGCTATTGGTACAGCAATGGTTGCAACATGCCTGGCAGGCGAAAAAGTGCAAAGTACAAGTTGCAGCTGAACGAACACGAAAAAATCATGAAAAAGCTTCATTATTTACCCAGTGATAAGAGGGAGCGTGCATGTGGAGAGGATACGAGCACGGAAGGTCCTCCTTTTGCCTCAAACTCTCAAATATCGGCATCAGCTGGCTCATAAACTCCTCCGCTACACCAATAAGAAGGACTCTTAACTCGCGTCACATTAAGTAACGATTCGCCAACGTTTCGTGGACAATTAAAATCATTGAGAACGTTTGGCAAGCTCCTTATCAAAAGACCTTTGTTTTACGCTCATTTTATCGCATCTCCTGAGGCACGCATACGCTAGACCTTCCAAATATCTTTCTTTTTTTTCTGAAATCCGTTGTTGTTGCCGCTGTCGTTGCTACGATCATACTGCCTTACCGATCTCACCTAATTCACCACCGACAGCCGATTGAACATGCAACTCCTCGTGAACACAAGTAAATCATAAAGAATAAAATAAAAAGCAACTACAACTAACTCAAACAACACCCAAAACTAACACCTCCAATGACCGGTACTTACCAAACTTCATTCCGACAGTCAAACTCACTTCCACATTGAAAGAAAAAAGTGTCGAATGTAGAGCTTCTAATCGAGAGGCTAAGCATTTTTCATTTGCTCCGCTTGTCTTTTATTGTTTATTTCGAAGAGAGGAAAAAACGCAGAGAAAAGTTCGATAAAAATCTTGTCACGATTAGAGGAAGGTATACGAAGGTATATTTAGGAAATTCTGGAGCATATCATCTTTTACGGCTATCGAATTGATATGAATTTCATAAAAGACTGATTTAAAAATAAAGTCAATCAAGATAGGGAACTATCGCCATGCTTCATTTTAATTTTAACTTATAATTTACGGTAAAATTCCGTAAAAATTGATATGGATGGTCGGTTAAAAGGATTCGTCGGACATATCGAAATTTCTCTCCGCATTAGTGCAAAGAAAATTGTACTTCGCCAGTACTTTGTCAGAGAATTAGGAAAAAAGGCGAGAGATGCTCGACGGAGAAAAGCCTTACCTTCGTTATCGGTCCAGCCGATGACAATTGGTTGCGCTGCAAAGTCGAGGTAGGACTCGGTTTGGACCTGAAGGCCGTCATCGACTGGCTAACGCCGTCCGCCAGTATAAACTGTTCCCTCAGCTCGATATTCGTTCTTCCCTTGGCTAGTTTTGTGTGTTGCGTGCACGCAGTTAGTTAAAAGGCGTTAAAAGGAGTTGCAGGAATGTTTGGAAAATACATCAGTTTAAAGAATTTTTCAGTGTTTAGGCAGAGATAGTTAAACAGTTAGAGGGGTTCATTTTTACAAAGACGAAGAGATCACGATATTTAAGTCGTTTCCAGCAAAATAAAGAACATTTTTTTATACAATTTTACATGCAAATTCAATGACATTTGTAGTGATAATTGAAGTAGAATTTTAGTGAGAAAATAAAGGAAGAGGTTCGAAGGAGTGAAATGCGTGTGCAGTGTGTTTGAAAAAAAAAAAAAAAGAAAATGAAAAGAAAAAACTTATTTAGAAAAAGATAACGAAAAGAACTTAATAATAACGTGTGAATACCCTTACAACAAAAGGACATCGTTTTACAATTTCAAGCAATGGTAAAGCAATGCTCTTTTGACGGGGCAAAAAGAAAAAGAATCACACTGATTGATTGATATCACACTGAAGACTAAATCAGACAGTGTCTGGGCCTCTGAAATTTTGCAGAAATAATGAACGCGAGTCTCGGGACTTTATTCTACGATCTATCAGTGTTTATACCGAAAAAAAGTTAACGAGATGTTATTGACAACCACATACTCTCTAAATATGAATAAGTGAAAATCACTTCGATTACGTAAATATACACTTATTCTATGTACAACGTGCCGTGCGAATCCCAAGTGGGGCTGATTTAACCATCTTATCCCGCTAGAGCATTTAGGGTACCCGACGAAGTATACCAGCTTCAAAATGACTGTTTAAAATAGCTCTTTTTTCAAATAAAAGGATGATAAAGAAGATAAAAATTTAAGGATAGAAATCTCTATCGGTTTAAAAATTACTGTATGACTTTCAGTTTTTCTATACTTCCTTTAGAACTTTTCATAACGGCTTTTTTTATTACTAACCTCCAGGATGCTCATTGTTTTTCTTTTAAATAAAGAAATATTATTCTGCAAAATTTCAGAGAAATTCAAGAATTATCGGGTTGAAATTGGCCTGCATCTTTTGCATCTCTTGCTGCAATCTTTTTGATCGTTCGAAAACCGCAAAGTTACAACACTTTTGTAGCACACATCATAACGAATCGCTACTGCAGGATCAATCAATGTCGCGAATGAATTCATTATGAACGCAATGGATCACAAGGTAAAAAACGACAGACACTCAATGACAAACAAAAACCATGCCAATTCAAAATTATTATTGTAGTGTATCAGACAGAATTGTTAAGGGAACAAAAATAAGGGTATTTTGGGAAAAATAAAGTATAATCGTACCGTTCGATGATCCAAAATAGAATATAACTTTCTCTTAAGATCTATATATTTAATAATCGCAAATTGTAAGTCTCTTTTTTGATTATTTATTAGAATTTGTTAGAATTTTAGTTGTACGGTTTTTAATTGCTTCATGATAAATGAGAAAAGAGGAACATAAAATAAACGAATGAACAGTGAAGTGCTTGATGATACGAGACGCGTGAAGTTAGCTTCTTCACTATATCTACCTTTGTTGAAAAACAAAAGAAGGGAGCGTGCTACTGCTCTCTACAATTTGCAGTGTCTTTTTCAAACTCGTATCTAAGAAAGCTGCCTTCATAAATGACAAATGTATTTTTTTCTTCTTGAAAACCCAATCTCTATTTTTAACTTATTGTTATTTTTAACATTTAGAATAATTAGCAAATTTTAAATATTTATGTTTATTTCATTTATGTATTTATTAAACAAAATTCTTTGATTATTCAAATTGTAATATTAAATTTCAATAAAAACTTTTTGAACTTTTAACAGAAACATATCCTTTAACATAGAAAAACGCTTAAGATAAAATTTTAACAAAATTTAATTCTACATCACATACTAAAATTTGATGTAACACTGCAGTTTGCGAGGAAGACTCTTAAGGTACATTCCGTAATGTTGGCGGTAATAAACAATTTCCTTTTTTATATATTTCAAATATATTTTGAAAAAAGTTTCTTATTAAAATGCACTAATCCTATAAAATGCAAATTTATCTCGATCAGAGTAAAGTAATCTACAATTAAGAAATATTTAAGAAAATAATAAAACTATATAAAGATTTATATAGAGCATATAAATTGATTGTTTATACTATTACGACGAATTAATAGACTAAGCTCAAATCCGCCGAGATTCAGATTTCGGAATGCGTCTTTAAAGCAATAATCCAGTTGTATACATTAAATGAGCAATGAATCAAGTGTTGTTACATAAAAAGCATTAACAGATTGACGGATAACATAAAAGAAGAAATAAATAATTATTTAGTGCTAATCATGCCACATTAAGTTTTCTCTTCTTTTAAATGTAGCAAAGACCTGCCGTAATAATCGCAAGTGGATCGGCGATTGAGACATTTAAAATGAAGAATAAAGTTATTTAAATAATTGTGCATGAAGGTCTCACCGAGCGGACACCAACCCTCGTGTTGCTCTGGCTTATTGGGATCCGGTATCGGCATTAAGAATACTGATGAAGGTTAATCTTAAAGGAGAGTGGCGCGTGGAGGGGTCGAGCAATGATCACGTGAGTAGGTAAAGTAATGGTTTTTTTTTCGAGGTAGGAACGAGTGAAGGGAGAGGAGAGAAGCAAGAAGTTCGCCGTTAGTACTAGGTTCAATAATGACTGTGTTGTTCTTGTTTATCTACTAGAAGAATGGCAAAAGCATTTTCAAGTGTCTCGAATGCTTTTCCCATTATTAGTGATGATTGTACAGAGAATCAAACCAAAATTAACTACGAGCTAAGCAGAAGCAAATTAGCAAACACACACCCTTTTTCATTACACGAACGCTCTCAAGTCGTTAACGAACAAACAACTGCTTCGATTTTGTTAATCACGTTACTTTCGTTACCTCAGGAGTTGAGATTAGACACGCAAACAATCTTATTAAATTCATCGTTAATCAACGTTAAATTAATTCAAGCAAAATATTTAGTACGGTAATTAGTCACATATTATTATTGTTACGTTATTAATGATTAACAACATTACAAGTAAAACATTTGCAAGTGGATACAAAAATTATTCTCGTCTTTCATTTTTTTTTTTATTTTTTTTTTTTTAATGAACGTAGCTGCTGCCTTTTGATAATTTTGTTTCTCTTTTTCTTTCTCAATAATTCTTGCGTATTCACAATAATTAACTAAAATAAGCGTTAAAGTGTAAAACTCACCGCGACAAGGATCATTCTTCACTAGGAACTCATCGAGAGCTACCCATCCTCCTCCTACACGAACCATAACAGTGGACCTGAGAATTCTGACTAAACGAAGCTTCTGACTGTCGCCAAACTGCATAACAAATCCAAATTAATGAGTTAATGGCTAAGAATAAAAAGGGTCTCTTACCGAATCGAAATTTTTAAACTATCCAAATCATGGCTGTTTTCAGTAGGGGATACTTAAATAGGTTACGGTACACTTGGGCACTTTCCTTCTTATAAATTGGACTTTTTGAAAATTTCCAATCGGCTTTACCAAAGAAAGGCGAAACATACCCGATATTTTCCTTCGCCAACCTGGAAAACCCTGAATTTTTGTCTGCATGTGCACAGCATAACCAAACGCTTAACTTCGTCGTGGATCTTGTCGGTGTCGTTGTACGTTCGCCTTTCCTCCCAGTCTGGTCGTAAAGCAGCGATGAATTCCTTCCAGTCGATCAAACCTTCTCCGTGACGATCGAAGAGATCAGCAACGGCCCCCATTTCAAGACGGGAAGTGTCGAATTCTGATGACAAAATTGAGCAAGATTTTTTTTACTCTATTCAGATTTTCTTGAAAATATTGTGCTTCATCTAAAGTAAAATTTTAATAGCTCAACCGGCTTAGAGGGACTTGACTCACTTGACGCTAATAATATTGACATTTGATTAATTTTTTGATTGATTTTTTTTAACAATCCTTTACCAGTGACTGGTCAGAGATCTAGCAAACTGTTCTATCATACTCTGCTAAGCAACTTCATTCAATGTTTTCGTACTATACTAAATTACTGCGAGATTATTTAGGTAAAGAAAACCGACGCTTTCAATGCTTTCCTTCAAAAATGAAAGTACATACTGGTATTGAGAATTCCTTGAATGAAGTCTTCCCTCGGAATGAGGCCATCGTTGTTCTTGTCCATTTTTCTGAAAAGATCCGTCAGTCGCGACTTCTTGTGGTTCATGAATTTGAGGAACTGATAAAAGCAAAAAAGTAAGTTAGAAATATCCAGGCGCAGAATAAAAGAAGGGATTTATATAAAAATGTACCCTCTTGCGCCAATCTTCCCAGCTGAAGTTAGCGACTCGTTCCAACTCGTCGATGTAATTCAACTTGTCCTGGAGTCGTCGTTGTCTCTCCCACGCCAGCATCCAAACATTCCTCCATCGGTCCCACAGCAGTTTGACTCGTGGGTTTCTGAATTCCGGCTCAGCTCCCTTGCTATTTGCGCCAAAAATAAAGAATTAAAACTGGGGCTAAAGCGGACAAGTCGCTCATCGACAATGTCAAGATTTTACTGGAAAATGTTTGCTCGAAAAAAAAAAAAAATAAATAAATAAATAAAGGAAAAGAGTAGGCTAAAATATATTTGAAGAGACTTTAAACTCATATATTAGAACTGCATCGATACGAACCTTCCTTTCGGCGGGAAACGGGGGCCAATGTGTGGCAGCATGGGATCCGGCGTTCTCTCGCGACCCGGGCTGCTTCGGCTAAACAAGAACATGCCTCAAATCACTCAAAAACACTCTACTCATCTCTCTCTTTTTTTCTTTCTCGCTCGACTTGAGTGTACAGTTGGCAGCGCATTTTCTCTCCTGCTTGCGAGCACATACTTCTCTATCCTACTCATTCAACTTTTTTCAATGAAATGTTTATGCTAACTTTTTCAAAATTATGATAATAATAGTAATAATTAATAATTGTAGTGATGTCTGAAAGGGCAATTCAAGCATTAAGACTTTCGTAGATATTTAAAACAAATGAGTAATAGACACTGAGGAAAAAAACCAACAAGCTGCTACTTTTCTTTTCAAGTCTAGACCTACAACAATTAATGATTCATGCTTATAAAAATGAAAGTGGCTGAAGTAGATTTTTCGTAAGGAAGCATACCAAATTTAAATATAAAATGATGAAAATAAAACATTGCGAAAGATTCCAAGACAACCAGTTGACCAATCTGTTGCAGATCGATAGATGTTGCACTTTTCAATATATTGTAGTTTTAATATGAATGCATGGAAAATATTGTTCACTATAAAAATGGTAAAAGTTTAATCAAATGCATATATTAATAATACAAAATAAAGTCAATGATATCTCCAACAAAGTGTGTATTAAAAAATCATAGCCCAATATAAAAGCAGTTTAGTCCAGTGGTTGCTTTGGAATCTTATGGACAGTGAATCAGTAGATTGACGAAGCTCCTTTCTAGTATTGCAGGGCTTCAAAGAGGTTTCAGGCCTTCCGAATACAGTAAATATGTACACCAGTACTAGTAAATAATTTTGTTTCATGTAAACATTTCTTTATTTGAAGGTGGTGTGCCCCCTTCAATAAATACTTTAATTCAAGCCTAAGCAATGAAAAAATGTACCGATATGAAAAGAAAGAATAAAAAGCAAGGAAAAAAAGAAAAAAAAATTCTACTGTACCTTCCGTGTCTTGGTGGCTGGGAAAAGTCTCGACTTCCTTTGAAGCTAAATAATGACAAGATGAGAATGACATTAAAAAATGCAAGGAATTTCATGAACATAAACATAAAGAATGAATGGTAAAGAAAACTGTAACTATAAGTATATATAAATTAAAGTGCGTGCATTAAAAGTGACTCGAACCTTTGCTTGCGAAGAGGTGCTTGATCGTGATCGAGATTGTCTTGATAGTGCTCCTTCCTGTGTAGCGATTTAGATGCCATGCAAAAACACACACATACACAGAATTGAATAGGCAAAATAAAAAATGGGAAAAAGTGAATGAAGAAATGGATGAAAAAAGTGAAGACCAAAATGAAAGGCGAAAGAGTGAATGGTCGGATAGAAGGAGGTGAAAACGTACATAGGCGTCGACGGTTTGCCCCTGATGAGTTTGCGGCCGTCCTTGAGCGGTTTGATTTGCCGTGCTTTGCATACTCGATCCACTTCGTTCTGTCGCCTGGCCGTATTCTCCATAAACTCCCGGTGGTCGGAAATAAGCATTTCGAGAGTAGGCCGGTCGTCCGGCAGTGGTTCAGCCTCGAGTGTCAACAGGGTATTCTCCAGACCTTCCAACCAGGCGAGCAATTCCTCCAGAAGATTGTCCAGGTCCTTAAAAAAATGAAAAAAATTCGTGTAAGTAAAAGAGAGCGAAAATGATGTTGAAGTAAAATGAAAGAAAAAAGATTTGGCTGGTGGGTACCTGTAACCCTTGCATGTGAGTTTCTAGCCTCTGGTTTCGTTGATGGGCCCAGGTGGAGATCTCCTCCCAGCGCGACTGAATGATGGTGATCCAGTGCTTGATGACGGCAGCTCCGTCTGGATGTGCCTTGGCCAAGACCGCCCGGGCCAACTCAAGAGTGTTGTCTTTCTCATGCTCCTTGGACTGCAGCTCCCTGAGGAATCGCTCGTGCTCCATCAGCTGGTTCCTGCTCTCCTGCTCATCCTCCGGCAGCTGACCGGCAAAGCGCAGCTTCATCTCGGCGTCGTTCAGCCACTCGATGAGCCCGTTAACCGCCTTGTAGAGCCGCTCGGCGTCCCTTACGGCCTCCTCGAGGCGCGCCGACTTGTTGTTGGAGAGCCGCGTGACCGCGTTCCAAAGGGAGTTGAGCTCGGAGAGCTGGTGGCGTATGGAGGCGGCGTCATCGATCGTGGCCTTGGACTCGAGGTCGCGGCCGGTCTTGTTGACCGAGTCCATCTGGAGGGCGCGCGACTCGAGGTCGCACTCGAAGCTGCGGTGCTGCTCGACCAGGTTGTTCACCGTGTCGGGGTCGCCGTGAAGCGGTCCCGTGCTCGACAGCTGCTTCTCCGCCTTCTTCAGCCAGTCGAGGAGCGCCTGCACTGCGTCCTTGAACTGGCCCGAGAAGAGGAGCGCCTCCTCGAGCTTCCTCTGGCGATCGACGCTCCTGTTGCAGACGCTGCTCCACTTGGCCTTGAGCTCGTTGAGCAGCTCGCGGAGCGCCGGCTCGTCGGACTTGGGCGCCTTGTCCTTGAGCGCCTTGCCGTTCCTCATGGTCGAGTCGTAGGCTATCTGCTTGCTGCTCAGCTCGCGCTGCACCTCCCGGTGCTTCTGCAGGCGGTACTTGATTTTCTCGGGGTCGTTGCCGCCGAGGCCGTCGGCCTCCACCTTGTCCAGGTTCTTCTCGGTCTCGTCGAGCCAGTGCATCAGGCTCGACCAGGCGTCGTGGAACTCGCGCGCCTCCTTGTAGCCGTGGTCCAGGGCCCGCGTGCGCTCGGCCGACTTGGACACGACGCGCTCCCAGCGATGCTGCACGCTGATCAGCAGGTTCTTGATCAGGATGACGTCCTGCTTCTGCGAGAAGTACTTGAGGTGGGTGCCCTTCTTGTCCAGGTTGAGCATCGTCTCGCGGTGCACGCCCACGTCCTTCTGGAAGGCCTTGTGATCCTCTATCTGTCCGAGGATCGTCTCCATGACCCGCGACACGGGCTTCAGGTTCGTCAGCACCTTCTCGGCGTTGCTCAGCCAGTCGACGAAGGCCTGGAGCGCGTCGTGGAACTCGGTGGCCTCCTTCAGGGCGATCTCCAGCTTGATCTTCTTGTCGCTGGCGCGCGCGGTCACGTTGTCCCAGCGCTGCTTGAGCGTGCGCAGGTTGTGGCTCAGTCCGCTCGCGCTATTGTCGGGCGCGCGGCGCAGGTACTCCTTGCCCTGCTGCAGCACCGTCTCCACCTTCGGCCTGTTCTGCTCGAGCTCGTTGTACACCTCCATGAAGCGCTCCAGCTGCTCGCTGGCCGTCTCGGGCAGCCCGCCGACGGGCTTCGAGGCGACGATCGCGTTGTCCACGTCGCCCAGCCACGAGAGCAGGTCTTGGATCTCGGCGGTGAACGACTGAGCCTCGCGCAGCGCGTCCTCGAGCTCGCGCTGCCTGTCGGCCGCGCGCTGCAGCAGGTCGCGCCAGCGTCGGTTGAGCGTGCCGAGCTTCTCGGCGGTGGTGGAGGCCTCGGGGCTGCCCTTGCCGTCCTCGATGAGCTGCCTGCCGGCGTCGTTCAGCGTGTCGACGCTCGTCTGGTGCGCCTGGATGTCGTTCACCAGGACCTTCAGCTTCGCCAGCTCCACCTCGATCACCTGCGGGTCGCCGGCCACGGCGCGCAGCTCGTTCAGCGTGCGGTCGGTCCTCTCGATCCAAACGAGCAGCTCGTCCAGGGCGTGCTGGAACTGCCCGAGGCGCAGCAGCGCGTTCTCCAGCAGCCGCTGCCGCTCGACGAGGCCGCGCAGCAGCGCGTCCCAGCGCCGGTTCACCGCGGCCAGGGGCTCCTTGATGGCCTGGGCCTGCTCGGAGGACGTGCGCTCCGTCAGCTCGGCGGCTTGCCTGAAACAGAGCGGGAGAAAAGAGCGTTAGTGCGGGGCCGGCCCGGGGATCGGAGAGCCGTACTACTTGCCTCTTCAGGTTCCTAGGTGCGGATGCGAGCGAAAGAGAAGAAAGAATGGTAAGTGAAGTGCGTTCTCAGCGAGAGGGCGGGCGCTTACCTGTTGAGGGCCTCCACCTTGACCATGTGGGGGTCGACGTCGGACTTGAAGCCGGCCAGCTCCTTGATCTGCCGCTTGACCTCCTTGATGTCGCTGCCCAGCGGGCCGAGGCGGGCGAAGCGGTCCTCCGCCTCCTCGAGGAAGCGCTGCAGGTCGGCCAGCGTGCCGTGGAACTCCATGGCCTTCTCCATCGCGTCGATGAGGTTCTCCTCGCGGCGCGCGTAGAGCGCCGTCACGTTGTCCCAGGCCTGGTCCAGGTCCTCGATGTGCTTGCGCACCTCCGGCTTGTCCGGCTCGCCGCACAGGCCCATCAGCTCGTGCCCGGACTGGCGCACCTGCTCCACGTCCGGCTTGGTCTGGTCGATCTCCTGGCGGATCTCCTGCAGCGCGACCTGCTGCTGCTCGATGGCCGTCGGCTGGGCCGCCGGCGGCGCCTGCGCCGCCAGAGCGTCCTGCAGCTCGGCGAGCGTCGCCATGACGCCGCTGAGCTCCGACCAGAACTTCTCCGCCACCTGGAGCGTGTCGTCGAGGCTCTGGCCCCGGTCCGCCGTCGAGCGCTGCACGTCCGTCCACAGCTTGTTCAGCTTGTCGAGCTTGCGCTTGATGTCCTTGACCGCGGGGTCCGCGCGGTTCGCCGCCTTGCTGATGACGTCGCTCGCCGCCTTCTTCACGGCGGCGAAGGCCTCCGAGCGCTGGGCCAGCTCCTCGGCCAGCGCCGCGTTCTCCTCCATCTGGTCGCGCAGCCTCGGCGGGTGGGCGCTGACGGGCTCCGCCGCCTGCACCTGCTCGGCCGTGTTGGCCAGGGCGCGCAGCATGCCCTCGAGCTTGTCGGAGAACTGGGAGGACTCCTGCAGCGCCTGCTCGAGCGCCTGCTGGCGGGCGCGCAGCTCGGCGCGCAGCGCGGCGTACCGGGCGTTGTCGCTGTCCAGGATCTCCTGCACCTTGCTGCCCTCCTCCTCGTTGCAGAGCCGCATCAGGGCCTCGCCCGTCTTGTTGAGCTTGTCCACCAGCGGCTTGTGCTCGTTGATGCTCTGGATGAGCAGCTCGTTGCGGTCCTGCTGCGCGGCGATGAGGTCGGCGCGGAGCGCGGGCATCGGCAGCATGGAGACCTGCTGCTCGGCCTCCTCGAGCCAGCTGACGAGGCCGGCGTGGCTGTCGCGCAGGTGCTCGGCCAGGGGCAGGGCCTGCTCGAGGGCGGCCAGTCGCTCGGCCGAGAGGGCGGCCACGGTCTCGGTGATCTCGCGCAGCTCCTCGATGCGCTCCCTGATGGTCGCGGCGTCCTCGTGCTGCCCGTTCTCGCGGATGACCTTCTTCGCGCTGGAGACGAGCTCGCGCACGCGGCCGCGCTGCCCGGCGATGTCGTCGTTGAGGGCGCGGTGCTCGCGCAGCTGCACGCGGATCACCTCGGGCTCGCTGCTGGGCGGCTCGGCCTCGCGCAGCTGCCCGTCCGCCTCGCGGAACCACTCCAGCAGGTCCTCGATGTCGCCGATGACCTCGAGGGAGCGCTGCTTGCTGAGCTGTATGCGCTCGGCCCGCCGCTGGATCTGCTCGGCTATGGCGTCGAAGCGCCGGTTGACGCGCGTCACCAGGCCCTCGACCGTCGCGGCCCCGTCGCCCGGCGACAGCTGGCAGAGCTTCGGCCCGACGGCGTTCATGCGGTCGAGCAGCGGTCGGTACTCGCCGATCTCCATCTCGAGCCGGATGATCTCCTCCTCGCGGGTCTCGGCCGACTGCAGCGCGGCCTCCGCGCCCTGCATCCAGTCCATCAGGCGGTTGTGGCTGTCGTGGAACTGCTGGACGAGGGGCAGCGCCTCCTGGGCGCGCTGCAGCAGCTCCGAGCCGCGGGACACGAGCTCGTTGTAGCGCCGCTGCAGGGAGTCCAGTTTGTCCTTGAGTTGGAGGGCCTCGTCGCCGGAGATGTGCGGCATGAGCTCGTGCCCGGAGTCGGTGGTGCTGTCGACCTCGCTCTGCCGGGAGGCGAGCTCCTCGCTGAGAACGGCGAGGTCTTCCATCTGCGCGAGCAGCCGCTCGGTGTGCACGGCCAGCACGCGGTACTTTCCGAGCCGACTCTCCATGCTCTCCATCCAGGCCTGCAGATCTTGGTAGGTGAGGACCAGGTGCCGCAGCCCCTGCTTCGAGCTCTGCAGGAGCGCGGCGAGGGCCTCGGACCGCTCGACGAGGGCGGCGTATCTCTCGGCCACCTCCTGCAGCTTGTCGGCCAGGGCCGTGGCCTCCTCCTCGCCGACGAGGCTCGTGAGCGTGCGCGCGATGTCGGTGAGCTCGGTGAAGCCGGATTTCTTCGAGAGTATGTCCTTGTGCAGCTGGTTGTGCTCGGCGATGCGCTGCTGGATCTTCTCCTCGTCTGTGGGCACCAGTTCCATCTCGCGGATCTTCTTCTCGGTCTTGTCCAGCCAAATGGCCAGGGGCATCAGCTTGTCCTGGAACTCCTTCGCCACTGACATGGCGCGCTCGAGGGCGCGCATGCGCTCGGCAGCTCCCTCGCATAGATTGTCGAATCTGCCCTTTAGATTCTGTAGCTGCTTCTCAATGGCCTTGCGCTCCTTCGCGTCGGCGCCGGCCGCCACTTCCTGGCCCATGCTGTACAGCGAGGACATGGAATTCTGACGGTCGAAGAGCATTTTGTTCAAGAATTTCTGCTCCTGCAGTTGAGCCTTGACAACCTTGAAGTCGGAAGAGGGCGGTTTTTGATTCGCGACCATCTCTTCCGTGTCGGCCAACCACTTTTCTAAGCCGTCCAGAGCCTCCTGGAATTTGCCCGATTGAAGTAGCCCTACGTCGAGCCTGCGGTCCCGATCGTTTATCTGAAATGAAAGGTAACATTGATTATGACCACAATAACAACTGATAAATCAATTATTCTAATCTGATGTATGCTTACCTTCTCCTTCAATGCATTCCATTTCTCGTTCATTTTGTCTAAATCTTTCTCGATGCTGCTGGTACTGACATCGCGGCCCGCGGTTTGAATGAGCGTCTGCCCGAGAGTATTGCACTCGTCGACCGATCGAGCCAACCGCTCGATCGTATGAGTTTTAAGCGCTCTGAAGTCATCCTGCTGCATGCGGATGGATTCGACCTCCGAGCCGACAGGCTTGAATTTGCTGACCTGTTCGTAGACCTTGGCGATGTCCTCCATGACGTTGGCGTGCAGGCGCCAGAACTGCTGCAATCTGTTGAGGGTGCTGTTCAATTCTTCCTCGCGGTTGCGAGCGCGCTCGTCGAGCTTGGTAAGTTGCTTCTTGAGCGATTCGACTTGATCTCTCGTGGCTATGGCATCAGCGGCAAAGCCGGAATCGACGAGGTTCTCGCCGCTGTTGACTAGCTTGCCAACCTCGTCGGACAGCCTGTTGATTCTGCTCAATAACGCTCGGGTCTTCTCGATTTGCTCGCGTACTATTCTAATGTCACGGCCAGGTGGTTTCATGCCGTCCAGTTCGTTTTCTAAGCTGGCCAATTCCTGGCTCAGGTTTCTTAAAATGTCGGTGAATTGAGCAACCGCCGTGGCAGCGCTCTGCAATTCATTGCACCTATCGTCCAATTTAGCCTGCAGATCTTCGATGCGGTAGACGATGTGATCGACCTCGTCTTGCAAGTGACTAGCATCTACCCCTTGCTCGCCCGCCTTGTGAACCAAATCCGTAGCCTGCTGGCGGACAGCAGCGAGTGGTCTCTTCAGAGCTACAGTTTCTTCTCGCAAGTTCTGCACACAGATCAGCAATTAGAATTAGAAAGCTTGCACGCAGGCACCACTCAAATAGAACATTGGACCTACCTTAATTCGATCGAGAAGTTTCGGATCCTTGGCAGCTCCTCCGAGTGCATCGTGGGAGGCGAGTTTGTCCTCGCAACGCTGTAGTTCATGCTCCAAGTCGCGCAAATTCTCGTTGAAATCAGTCAAATGTCTAGCGGTATCCTCCAGCGATTGCGTTCGATCCAGCAGATCTGCAATAATAGTCACGAGAACCTCATCAGTTTATCCTCAAATGCATAAAAGTGCTCACTCTAACTGAAGATAGCGAGAAGCCTTACCGTTGTTCAGCTTATCCCAGCGCGTTTTCATTGCACCGAGTTCATTCTTCACGACGTCCTTGTCGATGTCGCACGCAGAAACGAACGTTTCGCCAAGTGTGTTGTTGTTCTCGAACTCGCCGGATTTCTTCCAGACTTCGTTCCTGAAGGAGGAGAGCTCCTTCAGCTGCTTTTCAATGTCTTTGCGTTTGAATGACGCCGGCTTCAGACTTTCAAGCTTGTCCTCGGCTTGCCTCAGCCAAGGCAGGAAAGCGTTTTGGGCCCTGTAGTACTTCTTGCAGTGCTCCGCACAGGTTTGTAGTTTTGTGTGACGCTCAAGCGTGTCTTTCTTCAAACGGTCCCACTGCGACTGCATCTTGTCGAGATCGCGTTGCAGAGCCCTGTTCTCTATTTTCTGCGACCTGGCCAGTATATCTCGTCCTTTGTTCAGAAGCATAATGACCTCGTGCTCCTTGCTCATCACGTTCCTGTAGATTGGCTGAAAAGTCAAGTGAAGATTGGATAAAATGCTTATTAGACAATTCTTGGAGTTCTGTCATTCAAAAAATTTTAGCCCACTAATTGCAGCAAAAAGAGCCTGTCTGAAATGGATACCTACTCTGATTGTGAGAGAAATAGTCGATTTTACTGAACGTATACGAGTATTTACGAAAAAACTTTTTATAACTGTTTACTTTAATTTTTTGTGTGATACATGAAGAGAGCAAATAGGTGCATAATTAAACAAATTGATAAAAATTAATAGGACTGTACCAGTCAGCTTGAAAACTATTAAGCGTTTGGGTAAAAAATTTAAGCTTCTTTCATTGTTATCTATCCAAATATCATAGTATTATGTACAGTCCGTGTGTAGAAAAGAGTCTTACCTCGTGATGATCAAGTTGCTGTTGCAAGATTTCTCGATTAGCAGAGACCAAAAGTTTCTCAGACATGTTACCAAGCTCGTCTGCGAGCCATCCCAGAGTCTTGCTGCAGGAGGCTTCGAATTGCCTGCCGTCTCTGAGGTTGCCCTCGATCTCGGCTTTCCTGTGGTCGAGCTTCTTCTGCAAGTTATTGTAGAGCTTGCCCACGGACGCCAATTTACCCTGAATATCGGACTTGGAGGCGGGGTCGCTCAGGACCTCGCAGAGCTGCGCCCCGGCTGCCTCTGCATCGGCGAGCAGCGGCCGCTGGCCCTCGAGTTGCCTCTCGAGGTTCTCGACCTTGCGCAGCTGCTCCTCCGGATCCTTGTCGAGGGGCAGCTCGTCCAGATTGTCCGAGATGCCTTGGAGGGCGTCGCGCAGTCGGTTTAGACTGGCGTCGAACTCGCGGCTGGTGTCGACGGCGTCGCCGAGGCTCTGGGCGCGCTCCTCCAGTCGACTGAGCTGCTCGTTCCACCTCTGCAGGATGCCATTCAGCTTCTGCTTGATCTTCTGGCCGTCGGGCGAGTCCTGCGGCACGCGGGCCAGAACGCTCTCGCCGACCTCGACCAGGTGGTCGAGCTGCGGCTGCTGCGTCCTAAACTCCTCGCGCAGCACCTGCACCTGCTGCACCTGACTGGCGACCATGCGAGGGTCCGACGAGATTGGACCCAGAGCTCCCAGCATCCTCTCCTTAGCCACGAGCCAAGAATGCAGACCCTCGTAAGTGTCGTAGAACTCCTTTATGTCCTCCAGGAATCTTATGCGATCTTTGCAGCGGTCCGAGATCGACTTCCAACGACCGGCAACCTCCTCGAGCTCGTCGTTCAGGGCCTCGACGCCGCTGGCTCCCACCTTGCGTCTCACCAGATCGCGAACTTGCGTTCTGGTGCTTTCGAGGAGAGATTGCTTCTCGTACATTTCCTCGATTATGGCCTTGATCTGCTTGGCAGTCTTGTCGGACTCCTCCTTGCTCACCGGGATCACTTCCTTGGGTAACTGCCGTTGGATCTACCGGGAGAAAAAGAAGGAGTTTAGACGACTTCATTTTTTATTTACACACCTTCGCGAGCGTTTTATTCGTTTAATCACCTTGTCCAGGAATTGCGACAGCGTCTTCAAGTTATCCAGATACTTTCTCAGCTCTTCCCGGATGTTGTCGAGCTCGGTCTGGCGATCGGTTAGCCTGACTCCCAGGAGGCCGTAACGATTGTTGATTTCGGAGAGCTGCTGCTGCACCGCCGACAGCTCTTCCAAGTGGAAGCCGTCCTGGCTGGAGCGACGGCTACTGAAGCCACTGCTACCACCTGGGGAGACCGGACTTTGAACTCCATAGGACTTAGTAGGGGAAGGTGATCGGCCGTCTTGTGACATACGTCGTACTACAAAAAAAAATTAACATAAACAAAGCCACTCGTGATGTATCGTGCTGAAAGTCGAATGTTAGGGGGAAAAAGTTTGACTTGTGCAGTGACAATGGTTAAACGGCATTATGAGCGAACTTAAGCTTTTATTTTATAACATATTAATGGAAAAGTGATTACAGACTGGCATTATGAACAAATATTCTATGGCAAAATTTACTGTATTTTCGGCAGATTTTACTATAAAGTATAGTACTTTGTTTCGTATTGTCAGTCTGTAGCCACTTTCCTATAAACTATAGTAATTTTTACTAGACACTTCTGTCAGTAGTAAGTACGAGTCGTTGATCCGCAAGGAGATTGACATATGACTTTTGGATTTTGTTCAAACTTTGCATAATGCTTCTCTGCTTCAAAATGTGAACACGTGTCTTGCCTTTTATTTTTTATGGAGTCTAGTAACGAAAATATTGTACTTCCTACAAAAATCTAGGGGAAATATCGGATGCACCTTTTATATCGATCTACATTTTCACTTTTGAAAGTTTTCGCAAAAACATATCCTCTACATTTATCAAACAAATCCCAGATTGTGTTCGTTATTTTGATTCAGAGAATCAGTGCAAATGGATGAAATTGAGGAGCCGCAGCACTGAGCATCCATCTCCTTGAGGGTACGAAAAGGGCGTTTAAGAATAAAAAAAGTAAAAGTACGCAACGTACGTGGACTTGTTATATTCGGTCTCTTGGTTGGGCTGTTGCTTCCGCGTCGCCTCGTCGGGCTGTCGCTGCGCTCTCTGATCAAATTGTCGTAGGCGATTCCAAGTTCGTTGACTTTGTCGATGGTGATGCCGTAATCGCGATACTCCTTCTGGATGGGTTTGAGCTCCTCGAGTTGCTGCTTGTTCTTCTCGAGATCAACGGCTACGGGCTGCAGGCGGTTCACCTTGTTCTCCGTGCGGTTTAGCCAATCTACCACCTGATCGCGCAGCTTCTCGTAAGCGGTGAGACGCTCCGCGCGCGATTTGCTCAACCGCTGTTTTTCGTCGAGCAAGTTACTCAACTCCTTCCACTGCGTCTCAATGGCCTTGATCTTATCTCTGATGGAGGCGGCGTCGGTGACGTCCTTCTTGGCCGTCAGGTTCTTGCCGTTGCGAATGAGGTCCTCGTAGTTGGGTCGCTGATCTTCGCGCTTGTCCAAGAGCTGGGCCATCTTGGCCTCGTACTCCGAGATGTCGAGCTTGCTCAGATCTCGGGACTCGAGAAGCTCGATCATGTGGGCGTACCAAGTGTCGAATTTGGCGCTCTCGGTCAAGAATTCGTGGAGAGCCTGAGCCACCTCCTCGAGGAACTCGCCGCGTCGCAGCGATTTATCCAGCAACTTCTCGAACCTGCTCTGCACGTCCTTCAGTTTGCTCTCGGTGCGCTTCGCGACCCTGGCATTGCTCGAGTTCAGCAGTAACTCTTGGGCGATGTTGCTCACTGCCTCAACGCTCGCGCGGTGGCTGTCGATGTCGGCCTGGAGCAGTCGCTGTTCACGCTGCTGCTCCTCCAGACGATCTTTTTGCAGGCTCGCTGGCCGCGCCTGGTTCCTGCGGGTCAGACAAGAGAATTGCAATATTAGTTAGAATATTATTACAACTGCAAACATTTATGTATATTTATTAGAATTATTTGCATTTATGCAGAAAAATTGTGCACTCGCAATAAGTGCTTGGAATTGATTGTAATAATTGATCGAGCAACTGTTCCGCTAAGTATACATGATTTCGCTCACTTGAATTGGCTTTCGGCGCCGTTGAGCCAGGCCACCAGGCTATCCAGGGCGTCCTGTACCCCTTGGCACTGCACGAGTGCCGCGTCCAGCTCCTGACACTTGTCGGCGAGGGCTGCACTCAGTTGGCGGTACTTGTCCTCCAGAGCCCTGACCGGCTCCTCGAGCTGACCGGCCTCGCTGCCCGTCAGCTGAGCCTCTAGCGAGCGCAGCAACGCCTGCAGGGCCGCCCTCGCGTTCTCCACCAGTCGCTCGTTAGCCAGCAGCTCGGAGTAGACGGCCTTGGCTTTGGCCAGCTGCTCCTCGACCTGCTTGGGCTCGGGCGCCACGGCCTCGGCGAGGCTGCGGTGCGCCCTCGGCTCCAAGTCCCTCAGCCAGCTGGCCGCCTTCTCGAGGGCGTCGCGGTAGTCGCGCTGCCGGCCGCCCAGGCCCGAGAGCCGGTCGGAGAGGGCATTGGCGCGCGCCAGCAGCTCCTTGTACTGCGTCGTCACGAGGGAGACCTCGCTGCGCACCGGCGAGTCCTGGCTGGATATGGGCTCCTTGTGGGAGAGCCGCTGGGGTAGACTCGTGCGGAACTCGTTGAGCAGTTGCAGGTACTCCTTGCCCTCGTCGACGAACTTCTGGGCGGCCATGGTGATGAAGCGGAGGTCCGCTTGGTGGGCGATCACGTCGCTGATGAAGTCGCGACTCGCGTCCGCACTGCTCGACAGCTTGTTCAGGTCGCTCAGCGAGCGCTCCTTGTCCTCCAGCACGCGCCAGGACTTGTCCAGCCAGCTGGCGAAGGAGCTCACCTCGTTCCTGAAAGATTTTTATCGAGAGTAACGTTTGCTCGGACATCGGAGAAGCGATTGAAAATGTATGAAGGAATAGTGACTTGAATTTGGTGAGCTCGTCCCGGGCAGCGGTGAGCCTCCTCAGCAGCCTGTCCGAGCGCTCGGCGGCCCGCTCGAAGCGGCTCTTGAGCGAGCGGCCGTTCTTCTCGAGGCTGGAGATCTCGTCGCTCGAGAGGACGTCGCTGCCAGTGAGCACGACCTGGCGCACCTGGTCCAGGCAGCTAGAGACTGGTCGGCTGTGCGCCTCGACGTCCTCTTTCAGCTGCTTCAGGCTGTTTATCTGGTTCCTCAGCTCGTCGATGTCCTCGTTGACGACGTCCTGGTGGGCCAGCTTGTCCTCCACCTCGGCGATCCACTGCAGGAGCTTCGTGAGCGTCTCGTCGCACAGCTTGTACTTCTCCTCGACGGCTTGCTATAATTGCAGATTGCAGTTGAGTCGATTGGCGCCGGGAATTTCGCCGCCGCTGAGCAGCTAGCAACTTACCACTGGCGACTGCTGCCAGCGACGACGAGGCTTACCATTAAGAACTAAGCTTATACGGCATACCTCACACATGCAAGCACAACACACAGAGTCAAAAGTGTACGCATAGTGTCGGTACTTAAAGGAGCTTTAATTTATCTGCGAGAACTGCATATCGGCCGTATGTGCCTTTTTTAAGTATATGCAGCCTGAAGCGGCAACAAGACAACGACAAAAAACATAGAGAAGAGAGAATTTCTTTTATTTTAGAGACTTTCAAGCAAATAAATTAAAACGCAATGTCATTTAATGTACTGGATGTAAAGAGAGTCGTGTGTCAATGATGTGTGGATGTTTTATGAATAAATACCTAATCACACCTGAAAAAATAAATCCTTTAAACAAACATATGATTGATTGAACAATTACTCTAGGATGCATAAAGAGTAGAAAAAAACTTACCGACATTTCTTCGTCTCTCATACTTACTCTCATGCTTATGAGACGCTTTAAAATTCGAAGAAATCTCGGCAAAAGGAACATCATTTTTTAGGCAAAATATTATGTTTTTAATGAGATCTCTAGGAAGAAAGTTTTAAAACATACTGCAAGACTGTAGCGAGATTTAATGACAAATACCTTCTTCATGGCTTCATGCGTGAGATATGTGATTTATGACGTTGGGCATAGTGGTACGTAAGTTTGTATAAATAAAAAAGTTCTGATCGGTTTAAAAACATAATACTGCTGCTAATGTTGAAGATAAATAAAAACGTTACTGTCTCGAGAGACGTTAAATAATAATAATTATCAGAATACTGTAATGGATTAAATAGCAGATTTCATAATGATTGGGATTCTTATTAGCAATAATTCAATGTATAATCGAATAAAGAAAAAACAGTAGTGGATTAACTTAAAAATTAATGAGTAAATAATTATCCAAACGAGGAATTAGCGTTGCTGATGCGATAAAACGAATAAACGAATGCTGAAACAGTCTAATGAGCTCAAGAAATTGTCGGTTTAAGCGATGTTGTACGAATAGCGAGTTATATGGCCCAGTTACAAGAGATGCAGTACTTATAGTTAACTTAGTATCAAGTATATCGAGGAGCTTGCACGGCCGTCTATGCGCCGGTAGCTCGCTTACGTAGTTACTGCGAGTGTACTGCTCTACACGCAGGATTGATAAATGTTCTTCATGTTCAATGGTTAGTTCAGTTACGTTAAGTAGAATAATTGAAGTTAAGTTAAATTTAATCGAGTCTTTTCGTTGCTAGAAGAATGCCCATGTTAAAATGATAAAATAAGCACTCTACACATGACAATAGTACGTATGAAAGTGTCATGTATACGAATTTACTTAACAAGGTACACTGTAAAAAAAGTAAAAGAGTTATAAACACGAGACAGAAAACACTGTTTAAGCAAGCATCTAGATATTAGACACTTTGGCGGAAGGTGGCTCTATGCTTTTTGGATAACACAGATCAGTCCTCTGATTGATTGTTGCATTCTGATCAGAGGATGAACCACCCCATGCGTATCTTTCATTGATTTATGAATGGTGTGGGACCATGCGGGCCCAAGGTCGTTAAGCTCTGCAAATGCTTGCAAAATTCTTTTTTCTTTCAGAAGAAAGAATTAGAAGTGCGATTCCAGCTTTTTATTTATCCTCCTCTGAGAGAGAAAAATAAGATAAAGCAGACTAAAATCTGATCTCGTACTTCAACTTTACTTCCTCTTGTAAATAGCACACGGTTAAAAATGTAAAAGTCCTCTAAGAAACATACAAAACCCTAGAAAGAAATTTGGTAAGCAAATGCAAAAAAAATCCGAAACCTGCGAATGCAAGCTCATAACAGGAAATGACCATCAACGTTGCTTGTTTGACTTACCCTAGCTTCAGCGGCGAGAATATAGCCGTGCTCCAAGGCCTTGAGGAAGTCGATACTCTTTCCTTGATTATCTTCGAGAAACGTTCCCCTAACCGAATCAATTCTTCCGTCGCTAATAGCTTCCAGCAAGCTCTTAATAACACCGCTTTCGGGCTCTTTAATTACAGTTGTCGACGGCTCTACTAAACCAGATTCTAACGCTTCGGCAAGAGTGTAACGCTTACGCTCGGGGACTTTACTATTTGCGAACGGATCGTGAAAGCTGCACAACGCCGAGCTATACAAACCGAATTCGAGTGCCTCTATGAAGGATAATCCTTGCTTTTCGGTAACAAACAATCTCAATTCGACAGCTTTTGATAAATTATAGAGTTTCGATGTGGCAGTGTCGAGTACACTTCCTTTCTCCGCGTCCATAATACCTTTACGGAATGCCTCTGTTAACCTAACAAGTTTCTTTTTCTGAGAGTCTTTGATAAGGGCAGAATCCGGATCGATTACACCGAGATTTACAGCTTCTTTCAAACTGAGGTCTTCTTTGGTTTCGGGATCTATTAGTTTCGCGCTTTCTAACATTAAACTATTACTTTCAACTGCTTCGTCGAACGTCAAGGGTTTCTGTAAATACAGAATTACATCTTCAAAGCGTAATAATCGAGATGGAATTCTAGTTGATTTTGCTTCAATGCTACCTCTCTTCAATGGATCGACCATTTCCGAATTCAAGGCCTCAACGAGCGTAATGAATTTTCCGGTATGAGGCTCCTTCACCATTACTGTCTTTGGATCAATAAGCTTGTATTTAATAGCTTCTTCTATACTGCATTCTTCGATGGATTTACTGGCCGAGGCTTTTTGCGCGTCTACCGAAGCTCTACGGACCAGTTTTTGAGTTAAAGCTTTATCTACATTGACTAGCAATCCTCTCTCTAAAGCTACGTCGATAGAATATGAACGTTTTGTTTTCGGATCAAGGACATGGCCTTTAAATACATCCACGCTACCATCTTGAATACCTGCAATTAAAGACTTTATTTGGCCAGTATTAGTGTCCTTTAGAATAGTTGTTTCAGGATCAATAAGTTTAGCAGCAATCGCTTGATTTAAGTCATAGTATTCGTTCATCAAAGGGTCAATGAATTTTCCATTTTCACTTTGGTATAATAAGCATTTAACAGCTTCTTCTATAGAAAGAGGCTTTTTATACGGCACGATAAGACCTTCTTTTCTGGCTTCGTTTAAATTTAAAACTTTACCGCTCTTAGGAACGTTATACGTCCCTTGTGTATTATCAATTAAACCGATTGAAATAGCTTCTCCTAATAAAATATATTGACTATTAACTGTGTCTTTCACCAGAGATATTAACGGATTGACGAGTTCTTCTTGACAGGCTTCGGAAAGAGTAAGTTTTTTCTGACTCGACGGATGAGTGAAACATGCGCTTGCTGGATCGTACATGCTCATAATTAATGTATCATACAAGCTGAAACTGGCACTCTCAATGTCAACAATTAAGCCGAGTTCTAGCGCTAAAGACAGAGGTATGGAGCAGTGAGCTCCAGGTTCTTTAAAAGTACCTAGTCTTCTATCTACAATTCCACTTCTGCAGGTTTCAGCTAAAGACAAGAGACGTTCAGCCCGTACGTCCCAGTAGCAAGCCAATGTAGGATTGATTATTGATTTCCGCATTGCTTCGTGAAGAGTCACTGCTCTTCCATTGTTCGGGTCAATAATTTTGCCAGTCTGATCATCGTATAAGCCCTGATGAATAGCGCGTTGTAACGAAACTGCCGCTTTGTTATCGATAATCAGCCCAGTTTCGTAAGCGTTCCGCAAGGACATTTCAGCATCTTTTCTATTACTGTCTTTAACGTTTCCAGTAATTCCATCAATTAGTCCCATATGAATTGCATCAAGAAGAGCGTATTTTTTCTGAAATCCTGAACTAGTGTCTTTTACAATAATAGAATCGGTATCAATTAGATGCTTTTCTATTGCTCCAAATAAAGTCAAGTGTGTTCCACTCTCAGGATCCATAAATCTGCTAGTTTTATCGTTGAAAATACCTTTTGCGAAAGTCTCGCTTAAACTCATAGGCCTCCGTGTTTCTATCAGCAAACCATGCTCAAATGCTTCGTGAAAATCGATAGATTCTCCTTTATTATTTGTAATCTTTCCCGTTGTAGGATCAATAACACGATTTTCCAGGGCTTGTACAAATGTTGTAATATCGCCTTGTGTGCTACATACAATAGCTGATGATGGATCAATAATTCCTTTTTCAATAGCACGGTCAGTAGGGAGCTTCTCTTTTGTCTCAGGGCTCGCAAATTGACCAGAAACTGGATCGTAGAAACCTTTAAAAACTGCTTCAGGCAAAGATAGTTTACGCTCTATTGGAACAACTATTCCTCTGTCTGCAGCATCAGTTAGCGTTATCATATTTCCAGTAGCTGAATCAACCGCTGTGCCTAATTTTGGATCGATGAGTCCACGTTTAATAGCATCTCCGAGTGATATAATATCTCCAAATCGAGGCTCCTTAACCGATGCTCCATCCAGACTAATAAATCCTTTGTTTATACTTTCCTCTAAACTGACAACTTCATTTTCAATTTTGAACATACCTGTATTTGAATCATAAGATTGATGTGCTAAAGACTCTTGGAGAGTCCAAGGTTTATTTGTACTCAATATGTATCCTTTTTCATAAGCAATGTCCAACGTCATTGGATAAGGATGTTTTAAAATTCCTTTATCTAAGTCTAAAAGTTTAATATTGGTGGCTTCATCTACAGTCACATTTTTATCATTTCTGTCGTCCTTTATTTTTATTGTTTGTGCGTCAATATAGCCGGTTTCTATGGCTTCCTTAATCGTTATATCATCGCCAGTCATTGGATTAAGAACAAGTCCCGTTCTTGGGGAATAATATTCCTGTACAATAACATCTATTAAATTTGGCAAAAATGGAGTCGTAACAATTAAACCTCTTTTCAGAGCTTCGTCAATTGAAACAAGATTTCCGGCTTTCGTGTCTCGCAAAAGTGCAGTTTTTGGGTTCAATAATTTTACAGTAAGAGCATCCTCTAAAGAAATAAATGAGCCAACTTTTGTGTCTTGACACTCTGTAATGAAAGCATCTATAATACCTCTATGGACGGCTTCTTCAATATCAATTTGTTGACTCGTAAAAGGATCATGAATTTTTCCTGTTTCAGGTCGATAAAGCTCTTTTATCACAGCTGCCTCTAGCGAAATTGGTTTACGAAGTCTAGGTAAAATTAGTCCTTTAAGGAATGCAACTTTCATATCAGTTTCCTTTTTCGTCTCAGAGTTTACTATAATGCCTTTATCAAAATCGATAATCCCCGCTTCTGCAGCTTCACTTAAAGGTAAAATTTCATCCGAAGTTGGATTTCTAATGCTAATAGTGTTCATATCAACAAGTCCATTTTTAATAGCACTAGTCAATTCGATCATTTGCCCCGAATTGGGATCTCTAAAGTTGCCCGTAATCGGATCGCAGATCCCTGACTCTACGGCTTCTTGAATAGATAATTCCAGGACTTCGTCAATAGGTAGCGACTGTTTTTCTAAAATCCAATTATATTTAATCGCATCGAAAAATGATATTTTTTTTCCATTTTTAGGATCTACCATATAACCGGTATATCTATCAACTAAAGGTTTTTCTATGGCTTCTCGTAAAGTAACATATTTGTCTGGTTTTGATAGATCTCTTACCCAAACGTTATTTGGATCAAAAATTTCTAGACCAAGTACAAATTCTTGAAAAGAAACGATACTACCGCTATCTGGATTTATAAATCTTTCACTTTTCAAATCGTATGCCCCCTCGTCAGCTAAAATTTGAGGCGTGAGATCTTTTGAAATAGCAAATGTGATTTTTGATTTATCTCTTACAATATAAATTTTAGTCCTGGATACTATTTCAATAATTTCGGATAAAGAAATTCTGTTTTGTTCCAGTGCTTCTTGCACTGTAAGCAATAATTCCTTATCAGCTTTCACTATTTTACAGTGTTTTGGATCAATTCTTTTATTTTCTATAGCTTCGACTAACGTGGTCACCAACGGTTGCATCAATTCTGTTGAATGGAATGTAGAATTTTCTGGAATCTGTGATTGTTGTAATTGTTCACATGTCGGAGATATTTCGAATGTTACTGATTTCGTAATAGAAGTATTTGCATCCTTATTTGGTAAGTGTTTTGATAAATTTTCCAATTCATCACTAGATGTGCGTTTTTTAACTGCCTCTATAATAGCTTTTCCAGCTAGATAGGGTGCTATCACTGGAGCTGCTAATACTGAACACAATCCTATCTTAGCTGCCTCTGCTATCGATATAAAATTACCTTCTTTATCTTTTATTTTACCAGTTTTTGGATCTAACACTCCTTTCTCTATAGCTTCAATAGCAGTCATTGATTGTGAATCTTCGATATCATATACAACTAAAGGATTATCAATCAATTCAATATTTACTGAATCTACTGCAACATCACTTGGTATTCTATTTTTAGGATCTTCAGCTTTACCTCTTGCATCACCGCATACTATTTCGACTTCTTCCGAGAAGGCTATTTTGTCACGCGGAATATTTTTCAGCATCGCTGCGTCTTCTGCTACTGCCAATTGTTCCTTATTAGAATCAGTACGAGATTCGGTACTCCTGTCGCCAAATTCTTCTGATTCTGGAATGTCGACTTTAATTTTGTTATTGTCTTGTGAAATTTCCAATTGTTCTTTATCTTTCAATTCGTCTTTGAATATTTGATCTGATACAGTTAATATGTTATTAGTTCCAACAGAATTTTCTATTAATGAATTTACAACATCGGTTGTCTCAGAAACAGGCATCAGATTTTCTAAATCAGGAAGATCACTATCAGATGCTTCATTATTTGAAATTTGTTTTGGCAAAATCATTATAAGATTAGTATTCACAGCTTCTTCAAGTGCCATTCGTTCACCAGTAATGGGATGAATGCATTCTTTTGTTTTAAGATCAATTAATCCTTGCTGCAAAGCAACATTGAATGTCATACCAAGTGGAGGTATACCGTGATCTTTGTTTTCCTCAGGTAATTGAAATACATTGGCTTTTGTTGCTTCTATTAAATTCATGGTTTGATCAAATGCTGTAACAGTACCAGAATTCTCATTTATCATTCCTTTCTCAATAGCTTCTTTCAGCGTTAACTTGTTTCCGCTGGAATCCACAATTTTAGAAAAAGGATCTACAATATCACATAATATGGCCTCGTGTAAACTAAGTTCACATGCAGTCTCTGGATGAATAATTTTATTATCAGTATTTAACAGACCTTGATCATAAATTTCAGGAATAGAGAGACTTTTCACCAAAGGCACAAGAAGTTGAGCACTATTAGGCTCAATGATGCCTCGATCAAGTGCTTCCTTAATATTTACCGTATCGCCTCTTTGTGGATCTATAATTTTTCCTTCATTTGGATTAACTTTATTGCTCTGAATGGCTTTAATTAGTGACATTGCTTCTCCTTTTTCATCATAGAATTTTCTTTCTAAAATGTCTGCTGTTTCGCGATTTATTATGCCGCTTTCTAAAGCTTCGCTTTGCTTTAATATTTTCTTTTTCAATTTTTGCAATACAGGTTTAGCTTCTCGATCAGGACTTTGCGAAAGTGATCTGGCTTTACCTATGGTAACTTGATATTTTGGTTCTGTGGTTACACGTAATCTTGTTTGATCACCCAAGGAAAGGTCGACATCATCCACGCTAAGTGAATCATTCTTGCTTAAAACTTCCGTAAGTAACGCTTCTTGATCATTTGGTAAACTCATTTCATGACTGTCTATAGATTCTATAGTGTCACTCTTTGGAATATGATACTTCGTTTCTGCGTCACTTGAAATCTCATCGGATTTTACTAATCCCCGCTCAACTGCAACTTCACGAGGTATTTTTTCTCCAGTTTTTGGATCTTCTATCATTGCACTCTTAACTGCTTCTATAGCAGCAGCTGTTGCAACCAGAGGGGCCCCTAAAACCAGCACAAGACCAAGTTTAGCTGCTTCCGTTAAAGACATTTTATTTTCAGCTGCACCCTTGTATTCTCCCGTATTTTCATCTATAATATTACATTCAACAGCTTCTTTTAGATTCATTTCTTTGAGAGTTTTAGGATCTTTTACAATTATAACTTCCGATTTTAGGCTTCCATCCTTAACGGCTGCAGAAAGATTTGCTGACTGTCCAGATTCTGTAAAAATGACTAAAGCTGTTGCAGGGTCATAAATTACTCCTCGTTCTATTTGAATTGGATCTAATGTCGAAGATTCTTCGGACACATCTATTTCAGTACTTTCTAATTTCGTAATTAATTTATTAGCAGGTTTTTCAATGGACTCGTTAGCATTATTTTTTTCAGGAACGTTTTTAAAGATGATATAACCTTGTGAAATTGCGTCTTTCATGCATATTTTCTCAAGTAGCATGTAATGACCAGTAGAATCAAGAATACTTCTGTCTAAACTATTAATTAAGGAGATGCATTGATTGTCATTTAAATCTACTACAACTGCCGAATCGGGATCGATTATTTTTTGTTTAACACAATCTGAAAACGGTAAAAGATGGTTGTCCCCAGACGCGATAATAACTCCAGTTACAGGGTCAAAAAGCTTATTCTCAATAGCTTCCGAAAGTGTCCATCCAGTAGGTGCAGTAACACTAGGTGTATTGTTAAGCTGACTGATAAATATTTCACTTTTACTAATTTTTGCAGGTTCATCTAATTTATCGCTTACTATTAATTCCTTCTCGTGTTCATAATTGGCAACTGGTAATAAATTGTTCGATTCAGATGAATCTTCTGGATTGATCACGGTTGCGCCTTCATTAACCAAAGTTACAGTAGCTTGAGTATTTTTCGCTTGTACAGGTGTTATAGATATTGATGTTTTTGTAATGCACGTTGGAGTCATTTCTTCGTCGGAAGTTGTTCCTTCTCTGTAAATGATCGTTGTAGTAGACCCTACGGCCTTAGATGGCGACACATCCGTGCATCGAGGTGGTTCATTGACATCTCTAATCACCGTAGTTTCGAAAATCATGCGTTTTGAATGTGGATCTTTAAATCTTTTAGGGAGACTTTTCTCGGCATTGCTTAATTCAGGATTACTTACAAGACCTTCTTTAATTGCATTGTGTACACTGAATATTTTTCCTGTATCAGGATCTTTAAATTCATCAGCTTCTTCATTGATCAGTCCCTCGGATAAGGCATCTTCGTAAGAAATTTTGTAATTCCTCTCAATAGTCTCACCAGATTCAGTAACAGTTACGTACCTTTTGATCGTTCGTGTAACAGTTTGTGTCGTTACTGATATATTTAATAAACTAGCAAGTAAAGCTGCTCCATCTGGAGTAATAAGGCCACGTTTTACGGCATCTTTCAATGGCACTATTCTTTTCGTTCGAGGATCCAATAATTGGCCAGATTTCGGATCTAATAGTTTGAGCAATACTGTTTCGAGCACGCTAAGTTCCCGACCTTGTTCCGTGACTCCAATGCCACGGTTTAGCATTTCCATTACTTCGGCTCGTGCGTAACCTTGTTCCGTAGCCTCATTAAGCGAAAGTGTCTTTCCAGTCTGCAAGTCAATGATGAAAGAACCACCAGCTATATTACTAACAAGTCCTTTTAATAAAGCAGTATTTAAACTTACAAATTCTCCCGATACCGGATCTTTAAAGCCTTCTATGTCAAAAATTGATTTCTGAGCAACAGACGTAATGTAACCCTTATCAATGGCTTCTGGTATAGTTAAAATATTATCCGTCGAAAAATCAACATATTTTGCTTCTGGCAATATTATTCCACATTCTAGAGCATCCTGCAATGTCAGAGCTTCTCCAGTTTTACTATTCAAAACGGATTTAAGGTTGTCGCTATCTAGAACGCCTTTAACCATGGCCTCCAGTATTGTCAATTTCGATTTATGTGCCGGACTTGCAATTTTCCCATTCTCATCCAACAGCTCGGAATCGTAAGCGTCTTTCAAAGTCAAAGGCTTAACAATGAGCTGCCTCCTCCTAGCCTCTTTCATAGACAGTTTTTCCATACTGAGACCGTGCATGTACTTGCCTAATTTTGGATTTACAATACCTTGACTAATGGCCTGAGCTAACGTTACCTTATCATCCTCCTTGACGTTAACGATTTCCCTAATGTCCGCGTCGATGATCCCGTGAACCAATGCCTCATCTAATGTGTAAATCTCACCGGAATTCCTATCCATGACTCTACCGGTCTTATCGTCGAGTAAGCCCTGTGATATCGCGTCAGCGAGGGCAAGCGAGCCCCGCCTAATGTCGACATTAGTTTCAATCTTGGCAAGGTAGCCCCTCGCGTATGCGAGATCGATGGGCATGGATTCGCCGGTGCTGCAGACGAAGTGTCCGGACTCGGGATCCAGGAGACCGCGATTCATCGCATCGACAACGCTCAATCCACCGGGGACACTGGTCTGAGGGTCGGCAGTGAACGTTACCTTAACTCGATCGTCGGCGCGCTCCGCATCGAGGAGTTCGCGTTGAATGGCTTCGAGTAGCGAGACACGCCGGCCGGTTTCCGTAACGCCGCATGGCCCTAGCAGTCGACTCGCGAGCTCCATGTCGATTAGCTTTGCACGGGCAGCCTCCTCGATCGACAGACTCGACACGCCGTCGGCCGAGCTCACTATTCTACCGGATCGAACGTCGAGGATGCCGAGGCTGATGGCCTCGGCGACTGTCAGGTACTGCTTGCTCACCGGGTGCAGGATGCCCCTGGCATTGATCACCTGCTCGGTATCGACCGACCCCTTGCCGCGCGAGCTAAACTGCTGCTGTTGCTGTTGCTGCTGCTGTTGCTGCTGCTGCTGTTGCTGCTGCTGCTGCTGCTGCTGCTGCTGCTGCTGCTGCTGCGTCGGCGGGCTCCCGCTCGACCAGCGTACTCTTGGTGTGCCGACGCAGCCATCCAGCTCGCTTCTCGAGCTCGTTGCCGCCGTCCTCGAGATCGTCTCTCCGTTCGCCGTGAAGCTGCGTTCGTGCGAGGTTTCCCTCGAGATTTTTCTCTCCTCGCGATGCTCATACCTGCGTAAATGAACCGTGCAACGGTGTCGATACTTTATTTAGGATTTTCTCTATCTAGCGTGCTGCATACGCACTCGAGGGTTAAGGCACACAAGCGAAATTCAAGGGACAAGTTTGGGAATAATAAAAGTACAATGGCAGTTAATTTGGAGCGGCGCTAAAAGTCCCTACGACAAGCGTGTTCTACGGAAGGTGGCATGCATGCACTCACCCGTGGAAGAAAGCTAATGCAGACCAGTATCTAGCCAATATTCCTTGGACCAGTAATCTCTCGTTATTGGACCGATAAGAACAGGCCTATGAATGTTTGAGAACCGTGGCAGCTACCACGTCAACCGATTCATTGACGAAATTAGAAATAAATCATTGCAGTGTCAAGAATAAAAGAAAATAACTACAAATATCAAGATTATTTTAACCGTCGAGCTATCTTGACTTCAAATGTACTATTTATTCATTTGATTACAGGCAATTAAAAGAAAACAGCTCATACATTACTGGAAAAACAACATTACGCTGGTCCGTTTTTATCGTTGGAACGTTGTGTAAATGACAGGTCGCTCGTGGGCCAGCAATATTTGGCAGCCAACTGTTAAACCGACACTGTGCCAGTTTGCCTACATTGGCTTTGGCTGCTCTTCCACGGGCGGGACAAGTGGAAATATAAAAAAATAAAAAATGAACCGGCACGGGAAACAATGGTTTCGCAAAAAAAGTTGACAAATTGAAGCGTGTACAGCTGGGTATACTGGCGCGCTCTCCCGTTAAACGTGAATAAAAAATAACTCGCGCGTGAATTCGAGCGAAGGCGTTTGACGCCTGGAGATAAAAAAAGATGCAGTAGATAAGGAGGAGGGGTGGTCATGCGATGTTCTCTGACGAGGCAAAACATTCCTCTGTGAACTGTTGTTACTCACTGCGACTCGGTATAGTGGGTGATGGTCGAGGTGTACCGTTCCTCGCTCGCCGAGCTCTCATAGATGCTGAACTCGGTACGAAAAGTGCGCAGCGGACGCTGCTCTTGCAGAGCGCGCTGAAACAGCCACGACAAAAGGTACGTTACATGGAGCATGCTTTCGAATCGCGCGCTCGATTCGTCGCAGCGCCAGCGGCTCGTGGCATAGCCGCGCGGCTGCCACGCGAGCTGCGGCCGAGGTGAAGAACCGAGAAGTGAAGGCGCGGGGCCGATAGCATTATCAGCGAAACTAGAGGCTGTGGAGGGCGTTCCGCGAGCGCAAAGGTGTCTCCCGACTGAGCGCGCGCGCCGGCGATAACGAGCGGACTGCCAAGCCGCCGGACTTTTCTGCGACTTCTGCCCGCGTAAGCAGTTTTTCGGACGCGATATTCCTCTAAAAATACCGCGGCTGGCTTCCTTCCCCCCGACGGAGGCGCGAGCACGCTGCACACCTACGAACGGCTTTATCGCTCCTTCCCTAGCGCCTTTTTATTCGCGCGCACTGACGCACGGAACCGTCGGGCTTTATCCGAACGAGCCAGCGCTTTGTTTATCCCGTCGCTTATCGCTTTATCAGCTCGCAGTCAAAGTCTTAACTATGTAATCGTTAGATAGTGAATTTCATTTATTTCACTTCCGCGGCCTCAAGTGCCTCATTTAATTCGCCTAGTGTCATTCTTACACTGAGAAAAATACTTTCTTTAAAAAGTCAGTCGAACATTTAAATAATCAACTGGACATCAACTGGATCTAGTCAATTTTTCTGACATCGTGTACTTATCTTCTATATACTATTCTCTAAACTCTGAAAAAACAAATTTATACCATTATTTTTTTGTTAATCCGTTAGATGAGACAAGACGAAACCGGACCTTCTAAAACGCAAAAAAAAATTTTTTTTTAAGACATTCCTAAATACTACTTATTTTCTCTATAAATATACTTTTTACTGTTATTAAATTACTTTTTCTCTATAAATATAAGCTTCCACATACTTTGTAAAGAAATCAAAGAAGAATTTTTATCAATTTAATTTTGCATTTGCACTGTTCAACAAGAATCTGCTATAAGATATTTTCTTTATTTGTTACTTTTATATGGATTCTAGTAAAAGCAGTGCACTAATTATCTTCCTTCTCATCATAAAGATTCTGTATAAAATGAAATTTCTTAATTAATCTGTTTAGAAAATATCGAAAAAAGTAAAATGTATCTAAATATATTTGAAAATTGTGTCGCTTATTATTATTAAATGTTTATACTATTACTAGTTGACAAATATTTTTTCTCAGTGTAATGATCTGCCGATACGAATTAATATTTGTTATTCAGTTTTTCAATGCTATTAGAGCATTCGAGGAGAATAGATGACCATGAGAAGAAAATGAAGCTAAACACAGTATTCGGCTAAAAATAAAGCACGATGTTTACGCAATGTACCCGCTTAATATTCATATTCGGCGACGCATGAGCATATACTTAAAGATCCAAAAAAAAAGAAGGAAAGAAAAATCGAATACGAGTAGCAAAAAAGCGTACGAGTAAGACAGTGTCGTCGCAGCAGAAACGCGTTTACGTTACATCAACTACAATAACGAATCAGTCTAGAGGCGCAACAGCATCCTTGACCCATTGAAACAGTAAATAGGCGCTCGCGCGAAGCGTTTCCTCGAGCAGGTAGAAGGAACGAAACTCCCCCGTAATTTCCTTGGCAAACGCAAGACGCACCGATGACATCAGAGATTTGCTGGGTCAACTTGATTTCCGCGCTCGCGCTTCATTTATATAATTCTCGATGGCTTGGAACTCTGACAGAGCTTTCGACATTGGAAACACTAGCCTCCCGGCGCCGGAGAATCGAGACGACTCGCTGCACGCAATTCCGAAAAAATCACCGACATTCCTCGCGACTGAGAGTACACGCGCGTATTTCTGCACTTTTTCTCTGCTTAGAAGCAGAGTTCTTTTTTAAAAGTCATTCGTACGTAAAATTCGAATTCGTAAAATATCGTTAAAGTTTAGGTTCTTTCATTTTTATCAATATCAAAACATTTCCTACTATTTCACCAGGAGACTGTCTCACCTCCGGCTCACCGATTTCTATGAAACTTTGGCAATTGTGTTCTAGTGCAGAAGAATAAGATAAACCACTTTTAGTTTGATCTCATAGGTCTTTATTTAGCAGATGCAGCAAGCTTTCTTTACATTACGACTATATCTATATATGCGATATTTTTATCATTGCCCATATGAGCAGTGCAAATGTTTTTAATGCAGTCTGCTAAACAAAAACCTATCAGATCAATATAATGGTGACATGTTTTATTGAAGGGTACTAAAAAATAATTTCCAAAGTTAAATCCATAAATTCACGACCCGGAGGCCCGACACTTTCCCAGTGAGTAGAAATATAATAAACTAAAGGATAGATTTGTCACAACCTCGATGTAAGAAGCGAATGTTTTGCGGAATACGAACTCCCGCCTTTTTTTATTATCGCCGACTTTTTATCGGATCGGCCTTCGGAATTTTTTTTTATCGATTGCTGATTCGCGGCGATGTCACCTTCGATTCGCAAAGGGAAAGTTTACCTGGCGCACTACTCTTCTCTCGAAAGTCTTCATCTCGTCGACTAATTACGACAGTTGGAGAAGCGCCGGTCTCGCCAGCGTGAAAAGCGCGCGCGAAGCGGCGGAAAGATCAATGAAACTCATCGTCGCTTCTTTTTCCGTGGCGAACGAAGTGAGCGTCTCAAGAGAATCTAGGAGAGTTTCCCACATCGAGAAGAGCGAACGAGGCTATTTCCGAGAGTCGCGCGGGATTAGTGTTGGCGGCGCGAGCTCGCGCGTTGAACTGAGGGAAGAGCGGGAGTCAGCGGCACGCGACGCCGACGCGGACCCGGAATTGACTCCTCAATTTTTTTTTCTTTTTTAACAACTCGTCGACGCGTCCCCGCTGTGCTTCCAGTTTGTGTTTGTGGACAATGTATTTCGGTTTAATGAAAAAAAATTCGTGACGAATCGACGATAACGAGGCCGATAACATGTTAATCGCTACTACGAAGCGAATGCACTTGGCTATTTTTAAGAGAGGATAAAGATTTTCAACGCTGTTATCGCGAAAACAAATTTTCCTCGGGAATAATTGATAAAAATTAAAGTAACATTTTTTTGTTACTTTGTTTATATATCCGTCATATTTCTTTACGAACGAATTGACAGAACTATTCTAATCGCTTCGCTCTTTTTAGCGATTCGCGCCGACAAGTGTGTATTCTGGAATAAAAGTGTAGCCACTTGGTTCACTAAGTAGTCTAGTTTATCTTTTAAAATTGGTCGATTACTTTGCAAAAGCCACTGCACTAATGTTTGAATCAGTGGATTCTATAATTCTATACTTGCTTTACTTTATCTACTTTAGTGGGCTCATTTCTTAAGGGGATCGTCTAGTCTAGAGAGTCAGAAAGATGGAAATTTGTTGGCTTTAATGCTTTTATAATATCTGTAGAATTTGTGAAACGGCTTCCTTTTATTCGATTTTTGAAAAGTTAAAGTCGTTGAACGAAGTAGAAATTTCTTTCAATCGCGTTATTCTCATAAGTCTATTTTTAAATAGAATAAGATAAAAAGCTACTCAAAAACTGATTTCACTAAAATTATTATGGCAAGTATACAGTAATCATATACTGTCATAGATTTTTGGGAAGGAGATTGATTAAGAAATTGAAAAAAAATGGAAATTCTTTTTTCAAAACTGTGCCAAAAATTCAATTTGTACTTAATTTTTGTACTGTTGATAATCACAGATCTCCAGATTGAACTGCTATTTTATTTATTTTTTTTTTTTTTACTTTAGGTGATCAAAGCTGTTCTACTCATGTAAATTTCGAAACAATAATTTGCTTGCACTTCCCACTTTTAATTATTGTCCCACTGTAATATTTTACATTAAAGTAATATCCAACTGTTTTTTAATTTATAAATACATCCTAAAAATTTCAACGCAATTGACTTTAATGTTCCTTAAAAAAAATTCCCAAAGCTCCTTAAATAAAAAGGCCGCTAGACTAGACAACCGCCTTAAGTAAATCCCCATATTTAATTGAATAAAAAAACTGAATTGATGCTTAATTAAGAATAACTATTAATTAATAACTGATTAAGTGTTTGTTTGGTCTTTTACGACTTTCCGTGTACTCGAAGAGTTATTTCGATTGACAATTTCACGGCGCGAAGCGGGGCGAGAGGAAGAAAAAAAGGACGCGACGAGATGTCGCGCGTTACGTCAGCGCTCGAGGAGAGACGCGTGATGTCACCGCTGGATTATGGGCATTTTCAACGCGAGAGTCGACAGCCGGACCCATTTTCGACGAGCGAGTCGCGCTATTTTTTTTTTTTTAATAATCGTGCGTCTATCTGAATGCAAGGAGCTATTTACTCGCTCTTGGCGGGTTTGACTGACGTCACGCCATCCGAAGGACTCTCAAACTTTACAACGTGTTTCCTTCCAATTATGCACAGCTTTATCGCTTGGCTATTCAAATATTCTCCTCGTGTGTTTATATTAGTTTTAAAGCATTCCTTTAATATGCCGCTGAAATCAGTAAGCAAGTTTCTCCCAGTGTATATATATATATAGATACACACTGTCTGGGTCGTGGGTGGAAACGTCGGCAGGTGGTTTTATTTAATTTTTATCTCTTCGCATTAATCACTCGAGTCATGAGACTAAAGCAATAATTTTACGTTTCTTATTGGGCAGTGCACTAAGCGTGCACAGCTTTTTCGAGACTCTTTCGACATTTATACTTAAGAACTGCAGAATTGTCTGTCTGATTCACCAGTTTATTTTTAATTAACGAGATTTTACTCATTTTTGACTTCCAAGTCAATATTAATTAATTCCTTTCTTGTCAGACGTAAAGTAGCCGCTACGTACTGTATAGTAAAAAAAAAATAAAATATGTTCTCTTATAGAGTGCCGAAAGAATGGATTGTTTTATTCTACGTTGCTGTATCCACTTATTTTAATTCAGCACTGACGTACTGAATTCACAGTAGCACTTGAACACATAAGCTGCATTAAATTCGAAAGTAAAATTTCTAGCAATTCAATAAAATTTGCTTAATGTAATGAAATCTAGGGCTACCGACCGGATCTAGATTTACGGATACTCAAATTCTGGATTAATCCGAATCTCAGATTTGAAGAATCCGGAAATTCCAGAGTAGCCGGATTCTTCTAAGTTTTATTTTATTTTTCTGAGGAATATCGTAAAAATGGAGAACATCGCAAAAAGCAGACTCCAGAAAAAGGTTTTAATAAATTGTAAAGAAATTGCGATTCAAAGAGACGTACAGATCTGAACTGGAATCGAGCATTAAAAATTTATATACTGGATCCAGATCGATTCGAATAGTCTAGAGTATTCGGATCCTACGAGTTTGCAATTCGAATCTATTCGAATACCGGACGTCTGGATACTCGAACCTTCGGCAGGCCTAATAAAAATAGAAACGTAGAACGTTGACTTATAAAATATTTAGCTGAAAAGTTAGTTGAACATCTAAAAGTTTAATTTAAGTTCGATATTTCGATTCTTAATAACTAGGTGTATTTACAAGAAGACCGATATTATATACGCAATGATATTTGAATGAGAATCATTGAAGTAGATTGTCAACTCTGTTGAATAACTCACCTGAAGCGTCAGATCTTCTGGGTAAATAGTCGCGAGTTTTCGGGCTCGTTCCTGAAGAAGGGCGACTAGAGTTGTGTATCTCCTATTGAGCGTATCTAACTCTCGAGCTATGCCGTCGACCGATGCTACACTGTCTCGGCGCGGCCTCTTTACGGAGGCATCTAACGAAGGGCAAAGCTCTTCCAGCTGCTCCTTGAACGCTCGCAGTTTTTGTCCGTAGATCTAAAGTTTGGTTAGTTTCGTTAAAGGTTAGTGGATTTTAGAATTCCGGAGCTGCTACCATTACCCTTCAGAAAGCTTCTACGTAAAAGGTCCATCTACTGGATAACCCATTGTGGTATTTATTAGCCAACCTATTAAGTTAATCTTCGTTTCTTTCACGTCTATTTATTTATTCAGTCACCTAAGCGGTTAAAAGTTAAAACTTATTAAAAGTTGACAAATGCGCTTTTTAGTGTATTCGGCTTAGTGGGTAATTCTGCATTAGTTTAATGTCCACTTAAGAGTTTTCTTTAACTACACATTCATTAATACAGTTAAAATAACAGTTAGTTTTTTCTCCTTTGCACTTACCACAGTGAGTTATCGACAAATTGTTGGCTCAAAATAACTAATTACCCACCGTGTACCGTAAGCATCTGGATTTGGGCCTATTTTTTAAAGCAACCAATAACCCATTTATCAAATGTACACTCCAAAATCATATAAATAATAAAAAATCGAAAAGAACATAGCAATGTAAAGTAATAGACACTCCCAGTGCCTCAGCCATTCATGGTGGTATCTACTAATTGCGCAGTAACTAAAAAGATGTAAAAAATAATATAAAACATTATAAAAAAAAATGAAGATTTCTCGTGTCATGAATCCAAAGCGAAATCGTAGAGCAAGTCTTTCCAAATGAAATGAAAAACGCTGTCCGCCATTCACTGAAAGAACTTAAATAGAATCGCCATAAGGTGAGTACAGTAGTGAATGCGACATGAGGGATGAATGCATGTGCAGTGTGCTTTAACTAAAACTAAAACAGTCTTTCTCTCTCACGCACACACTCCACATTTACACAGTTGAAACCGAGCTAAAGCTACGTAATTATGAACCTAAGTAACAAATCCCATTCTCACCTTTCCTTCGCGAATGAGCCGTCCACCGGTAAGGTTTACGGCTTCGACAGCAGGAGCACGATCCGTAACTCGATTAAGTAAATTCTGAAATGGAAATGGATTATGAAGCAGATTAAAGTTACTCATAACGCTATTGTTTACGCGCCACAAAAATACCTTCGTTGTTTCCAGTTCTTGGGCTTTGGTATGGATTGGAGCGAGATTTTCAAGTCGACCATAGCTCTCGTCGACAAAGTCAACCTCGTTTTGGTAGGACGTCTGGTACTGCTGAGCAAGTCCGTAGGCGGTTTCGGCACTGCGCAAACGGTCCACCAGCTGACCGCAAACATTGGTCCATCTGGCATTTAGTCGGTTCACCTCTAGATCCAATCGGTCCATGTCACCATGGGGTCCCCGATGATTCGGTCGGGACTTCTCCACGAGGCGCCTGGCGTTGTGGGCGTCGTCGTTTAGCTGGTCCATGGAAACTTGCTGTCGTGCAATCTCATTCTGCAGCACCATAAGCTCTTCCAGCACGGTTTGCAGGCCTTTCACGTCGGAGGGTAGCTCGCCGAAGGAGGCCAGCTTAACTTCGAGCTCGGATATCGCACTCGCGTTCTCCTCCAAACTGCTCAGTACGATCTCGACGAACTTGAGCCGTTCGATGTAAAGATTGCTCAGATTCCAGATGTGATTCCACTTGGTAGTGATGGCGTCGAGCTTGTTCTTCATCTGAGGTGTCTTCAGAGTGATGCCGCGGAAGGTCTGCTGCAACTGCTCGACTTCTGGCGCCAGCCGTTGCAATCCCTGCTCGAAGTCCTTGTGCTCGAGCACAAGGTGCTCGAGGCTGTCGAGATCGCGCGGCAACGGCGCGGCAATACGCACGTTGAGGATCCTTTCGGCCTCGTCCAAAGCCTGCTGGAGCGAGGAGGACTGCTCGGTGAAGATGCGCCCGGCGTGTCGCGACTCCTCCTCGGCTTTGGCGCGCTTCTCGAAGTCATCGAAGAGCCGGTTCACTTCGGCCATCTCGCGTCTCAGCCTTCTGAGCTGCGGGTCCGATGGATCACCCTCGGCCAGAAGCTTGTCAGCGTCCTCGTTCAGGGCCTTGCGTATCGCAGTGCGCTGATCTTGTCCCATGTCGAGGAACTGCTGTAGGCTCCAATCCTTGACCACCTACGACAGGCGCACGATTGGTTAAAATAAAATCAGGCACAGAAAGTTGCAGACGTAAAAGAATTAAGAATTTTTCGCAGATCTTTAAGAGTATCAGATTATTTAAACCTCTGACCTTTTACCATGTGAAAACGTTAGATTTCAGATTTATCAAGCATCGGATGATTTCTAGCGTGTGTAACTGCTTACCTTGATAGTGGCAAATATCATATTTTGTCTGAGCCGAAGCTGCTTGCGCTGCCAGAGAGCAACGCTTCTCTCGTACTGTCTTCTAAGCTTTTCGGCGGCGTCGATTGCCTCCTTGTCTGGCGGCTGCAGCGAAAAGCAAACGCCGTACACCGGCGACTCGACGCCTTGGGAATTTTTAACTCTCCACTTGACTCGGCCTGAATTGTCGTACAGAGTGCACTGTTCGTTCTTCTCAATGGACATCTGCAAGAGAGGAGAATTGCATTAGCAATTTTGGATTGGAGAATTGAGCCAATAGTGGATTTACTCACGTTGACTTGTTTGTAGGTGCAGATGCAGGTGACTTGAAGGGGGCGCGTGACGGGCTGTCTGCGCTGCTTCATCGGCACAATGTCCTTAGCGCGCTCGACCAGGGTGTGAACGTGGTCACCGTAGTTGTTAAGCTCTTCGCGGAGCTCCTGCATGCCCTTCAGCAGGCGCTCTCCCTCGTCCAAGCTGAACTCCGATTGAGAGTAGACGCCGTTCAGGAGCTCGTCCTTCTTCGAGATCCACTGCTCGGCCTGGTGCACTTCCTTGAAAAACTGCTGGCTCTGCGAGGCATGCTTCAGGTGGACCTCCAGGCAGAGAGTAAGCTGCAGCAGCCAGGCCCACTGCGTCTGCATGGCTGACATGAAGGCCTCGATGGTCTTAGAGGCTGGATGGTGTTGCAGCACCAGACCCTCGCCGCGGTTAAGCACGGCATTGAACTGAATCTCGCGTTTCTCCAGGTCGCTCATCAACGACTGTCGAACGATCATTTTTAATCAGTCAGTGAAAGTTCTTTACCAAATGTGCAAAGGATCATGGATCATGGATCATGGATCATGGATCATGGATCATGGATTTTGTAATAATAAAAACTGGATGCAATAATAAGAATGAGGTGTAAGCGTTAGTGGTTTACCTCTACACCAGCTCCGTAGGTTTGCTTGCGAAACATGAAATAATCGATCAAGTGAGTATCTCCGGCAAAGAGCAGGTAAAAGTTAAGACTCACCTCGTAGTACTGCTCGACGCTGTGAAGGTTGAGGTTCTTGTCGCTCCAGTCGCGCGTCTTCTCCGTGTCCTCCTTGGCGCTGAGCCAAACGAGCTCGTTGGTGGCCGACTGGATGAAGTCGTGCAGCGTCTCCAGGTCGGACATGCGCTTGTTCGAGAGGGTGATCAGCTCGGTGTAGAGCTTCTGCAGCTGCGTCAGGTGCTGGCTGTAGAGGGAGAGCTCCTCGCCGTGGAAGTTGCTCTTCATCTGGACGCACTTCTCGACCCTCTGGTGGAACTGCTCGACGGCCTTGTGCTCGCGCTGGTGGCGCTCGAGCTCGGCCTGCACGGCCTGCAGGTCCGAGCCGTAGTCGGCCTCGTTCAGCTGGGCCAGCTTGGCCTTGCACCAGTCGATGCAGTCGTGCAGGGCGCGGAAGTGCGGGTTGGTGTCGACCAGGCGGGTCTCGTGGACGGTGGTGCGGTGCCTGGTGACGACGCGCTCCTCCACCGGGAAGGAGACGGCCGCCAGGGGCTGGACGAGCCACTGGTGCAGGTTCGAGCGCAGCTTGACCCAGCGCTGGTGCAGCGCCTGGACGCGCTTGTGGAGCTCGCCGGCCTGGGGGTAGCGGGCCTCGGTCAGGCTGTGCACGTCCGCGAAGATGCTCTGGATCTGGAGCTCGGTGGCGCGGATGTCCTGCTCGAGGAGGTCGACGGCGTGCTTCGCCTCGAGGGGGTGGAGCCGGTCGAGCCGGCGAGCCTCCTCCTCGACGCGGCGCTCGAGCTCGTCGAGCCTGGCGTCGGTGGCCTTCATCTCGCGGTGCACCTTCTCGGCGAGCCGCTGGAGGCGCTGCAGTCGGCTGATCTCGTCGGCGATGGCCTGGTCGCGCTCCTGGTGCAGCATCATCAGCCGGTTCCAGTGCTTCTCGATCTGCTCGATGTGGAGCTCGGGCTCGATGTCGATCTCGCCGACGCTCTCGAAGTACTTGTGGAGCTCGCGGAAGGTGTGGGAGAGGCGCTGCTTGTCGCGGTAGCGCGGCGGCACCTCCTCGTTCTTGAACTTGGCACTGTCGTCCGCGAGCTTCTTCATCTCTATGTAGGTCGGGGGGAAGTACCGATCCTGGGCCATCGACATCTTCTCGCGCATCCACAGGTGGAGGCTGCTGGCGAGCTCGCGGTACTCGCTGAGTCGCCGCTGGGCCTCCGCGTCGTACAGCGGGTGGATGGCGGGCGGCTCGGGGAACACGTCGTACAGCGACGATATGTACGTGATCAGAGACTTCTCGTCCGGTTCGGGGGTATCAACATCTGACAACCAAACAGAATTCGCTCCGAGTTATTTATTATCTCATTATAATATTCTTTTTGCTTTACGAGTCCCCTTTTCAGCTAGACAACTGATCTTATCAATTTTAAATAAATCTTCTTTCTTAAGAATGACTAAATCGCTCTGAATATCGAAATAATAAAGCACGTCCAGGAAAAAGAAAGAATGAAATAATGGTTTCACTGTAAGCAAGTGAGACCGGAAGCGGTACCTGGCACACCGTGACCGAAAAGAACGAAGCGCTTCTTCGACTCTTTTTTCTCTTTTTGCCTTCGCATATCACACGGTAAATCTTTTAAAAAAAACTTAAGTAATACTAATAATATTCGCTCGGCAATAGTAATGAAGTTAAATGAAATACCTTCGAATATTTTTGCCAATACATAATAGTCAAAAATAATTCTTATTTACCACCGCTTGCAAAAAAGTGCCAGAAGTTTTACTACTTTTACGAGTATAATTTTTGCAATATTGTCCGATCATTTTTACCAAAAAATTTTAAACAGATTTTTTACAGGAAAGACACTCATTTTCGTTAAACATCAAGCATTTTATTTATTTTAGCATGGAAATTAGTAATTCTGGTCCGAATCGATTGTTTCTAATGATAAAGTAATTAAAGAAAATTTGTTAACGAATTTGAAAAATGTTTATATCGATAGCAAAACAATCAAGCATCCATAATAAATATTTAAAATTTAGAGTTTTAACAACTCTTACGAGAGTACAGTCTACCTAACTGTAAAAAGGAGATTTGTAAAGCAAAAACTTTCGAAAATCGTGCGAATTTTAATGATAAAAAAAGCAACGCGTTGCAAGCAAAATAATCTCCATTGACTATAGAGAGTACTTTGCATTCACACTGTAAAAAATGTTAGGAAGCTTATTTAAAAAATATAAGTGAAAATGAATGAATATTTAGAATAATTTTTATGAAAAAAATAGTAAAAAAGTAGCTTTAAGATCGGTAGATTTGAATTGTTAAGTTGTTGAGAGTGTTTACCTTCGGGATCGAGAAGCCTGGTGACGCCGTACTCGCGCTCGGCGACGTAGAAGACCCGCTCGAGCCTCTCGCGGGGCTGCCAGGCGCGGGCGCTGCGCCAGTCGAGAAGGTCGGGCCTGTTCCTGTGCACCAGGGCGCTGAAGGCCATGCCGTCGCGCCACGAGGAGGTGAAGTCGGTGACGCGCACACCCGGGTACCGGGCGGTCGACCGTCGCGCCCATCTCAGCAACGCTTCCCGGGCCGTCACGTGGGACTCTTGGCCGACTACGATGTCGGAGATCTGCAAGTGAAAAGCGTCGATCCGTTAGTCGACGAGTGCGCCTTCGAGTGTCACGGGCGAACGATGAGCAGCATAGCCACGCATGCGAAAAAGAAAAAGAGGAGGGAATGCTCGATCTGGGAATAGTGGGCCACAACCTCCTCTCACCTAGAGCCTACTTTGACTCGTTGCGCAATTTCAATCGTTACCTTCGACTCGAGCCACCGATTCTCCTCGCCCACCATCTTTTTGCCCTTTTCAGAATTTACAATTTTTTCAATCTATCCTCTAATTCCAATAACCAATCAAATTCTTTTCAAGACGAGCACTACACAGTGAATTTTTCAAAAATCCCTTTTGCTTTTCATTAGTTCAAAAGAGTTGAAAACTATAATCGTATTTTAATTTATTATGTACTCTGCTTTGAAACGTGTATAGTATTATACTGTGATCAAAAAGAACCGATCAGTTCATTTCTGAATCGCTTGCTATTACGTACTTTTGACATTCTTACGACTGTGTCTCTTTTTCCCGTTCAAGACTTGTACGGAAGCTTGACAAGAATTTGCTCCAAGTCCAACTATAGTTTAAATAAAATTAAATTAAACTATATGAATTTGCTTCACTGAAAAAACAGCTCAGTAATCACAACTGATGGTTGTAGTTGCTTCAACTAATATTTGGTTGAAACAAGTAATGGTTAGTTGTAATTATTCTGAACTTTTTTCTCAGCGTTCTTGTCACAATGGACATTGTTTTGCGGAAATTTTGGGCAAATTGTACATAATTAACATTATTATTTAAAACAATATTTTTAAAGCAAGAACATTTCTTTAGCTAATTTCTCGAGCCGAAGATAGTACCAACTTTCATTGCGTCAGTAATCTCTCAGTTCCTTGAACGAGTTTTGAGAAACACTTTCGCCTGTTCACCGTCACCAAGACTCGCAAGAAGAATTAGACCAGATTAGCGAATGATGAATTTGAAGAAAAAAAACTTGGAAAAATATCATTTACCGACTAAACCTGCGGCTCCTTTAACTTGAACGTATTCGTTTATAAAAAATTGTCTTATAAACAAATAAACCAGCTTAATTTTGAGTAATTCAATGGCGAATAATTAAGGAAAAAAATGATTGCGAAAGAGCCGAGCAGTACAAGCGAAGACAGCCCGATATGATTGCGCAAGGTGTTATATGCTCTCATTCTCTCCCTTTTTTTTCTCCTCTTCTCTTTCTTTTGCTTTCTCTCTCTCTGTTTTCATCAGGCGGCCATTGCCTTATGGGGCGACTCACGGCGTACAGGCTACATCGCCATAAAAGTGCGCGCGGCCAGTGACGTCAGCCCGCAGTGATCGGTACGTGAGGCAATGAAAGCGAGAGGAAGAATCCTTTACCCGTCCTTTGCACCCCACGCGTCTTATCCTTTTTTTTCCTCCAACAAAAGCGCAATTTTCAATTCTATAAACGTCCTATAAATATGTAAATATAAAAGGGGCCCACATAAAGTGTTTTAACATCTTTACGACTTTATTCCACATTAGTTGTTATATCTCAACGATATGGACACTTTTCTTCAAAATAAATACAAAAATCTTAAAACGTGTGCAATGGAAATAAATTAAGTCATCGGGTCAAGTTTCCATTAGTCGTAGATTAGAAAACTGAAACTGTGTCTGTAGATTGTATAGATTTACAGTCTGCGATATCAATGTAGTCATTTTTTTTTTCTAAAATTATTTTAATTTTTTAAATAAAATTTCTCTCCATGCACTGACAGTACAATGCAACTTATGATTGAAGCTTTTGCTGCATCCTAAGCCTCCTCGCAAAATAAGTATAAAATCGGTGAGGCGGAGTTCAAGGCAGTGAATAATTCTACTTTCAATGTATAAAAAGACCAGACATAATCTGCGGAAAGAAAAAAAAGTAAAGTTTCGCGTAAAATTAGCTGAAGAGAAAAATATATCGACGCGTAATGCAGAGGCGCGAATAGAAAAGAGTCGGATTTTGTAAGGGAAATTGTGCGGCGATCGCGCAGATCGACTGTCATTAACATACATTAGATCGGAGAGCGGTGCCTACGCCTCGAGGAGGCTCCTCGCGCGTCTCACTTTTTATACGATATGCAGATTATGAAAACAGCTTGACACTGATCCCGATCGCGCTTAAAAGGTTCCCCGCTGCCTACGAGCGCTCGGCCTCCCACGCAAAGTCCTTCGCCTGGGTGCGTATAAGCAGCAGCGTCTATGGCTCGAGGAGCCGAAAAAAAGCAGCCGGAAAAACCTTCCGTCTCGGAGGCGCGGGTCCGGCGTGTACTAATTTACGCGAAAGCCGCGAGCGATCCATCGCTCGTCGTTGTTTTTCCAAAGCCGCGGTATACGCCTTGTCGCGGCTCACGGGCGACTTGCTCGCGCAACCGACTCTTTCGCACTTTATTTTCATGCTAATTTGGGAGTACGACGATGAATTTTAAAGTGAATTTTTTAAAAACGTCCAAGAAAAACGCACACCTACGGGCGCAGTCAAGTCGCTGAGTATGCGCGGCATTGTTTACAAATTTTCTCGGTGAAAAATCGCTGTTTATTTAATCAGTCAATCTGATTGTTTAATAATATGCGCAACGTTATGTTAATATTACATAGACTTCGAAGAAATAATTGTTGACTATCTGACGGAAACATTGGAAAAATAAAATTAATCCGTGAATTTTTACGAATAATTTTTATTACATTTGTTTGTGCGATAAAATAGTGTCCCGCTATTGCGTTTGAATACTGATAAATCCTGCTGTTTATATTCCTCATTAAACAGGTTTATGCAGGATTACACGAACAACTAATGGAATGTTTCAAAATAATTGAAGACGACGGTATAATCGCAGCATCAATAAGAATAATACTTTAGAATATATTTTTTAAATATATTTTTTAAGTTATACTAATAGCAGTCGATACATTAGATTTGTCTTGTTAAAGAGAATCATCACTGATAACTGTGTCAAAATTGAGGAACTACACGGAGAGAAAAGATCTACTAAAATTTAACATAGTCAATTTTTATGTCCTCACAGACTGACATTATTAAGAAAATGAAAATAGTTTCTTGCAAAATTTGTTAGATTTAGGTTTTTTTCGTGAATCGAACAAAGCAGGGCTAAAAATGAATAAAAATGAGAAAAAACGTGAAAGTATAGTACCTTTGCATCCATCATTGCTTAATTGCAAAAATACTTTTTGACGAGACATTAAGTCGTATTGATATTTGATTTTAAACGATTGACAGCAATAAGAAAAAAAATCCGAGGAAGTAATGCAAAATCTATATGTACGGTAGCAGAATAAAATGCAGATAGCACGTAAGTGGAAAGCGTAATAAGGTGTGCGCGAGTGTGACTCAATAACGGCATGGCACAATTGAACGTGAGCACAGCCCGGAGAAAAAGTCAGCGCCAGCGACTTGTACAGAGAGCGAGAGTGGCGAAAAAGGACGAAGAGCAGCGAAAGCGGCCCTCGACGCAGAGACAGAACTCCGGTCTCTTGGAATCGGCAGAACTGCTCCTACGAGCGTGGAATAATCGCTTTTCGGTTCAACCGATGACACACATTCGTCACTCGTAACGTCCGTGCGAACTCGTCGCTTTTATTTCAGTTTTCTCATCGGCGCTGCTGCCAGCATTCACTCTCTTGCTATTCTTCACGCGACGCTGCAGATCATCCGGCCTTTAGCGATTCTAATTAAGGAGCTTCTATGGCTAATACTTTTAACCTTATGAGCATTTAATGTAACAATTGCAGAATTCAAAATATACACTTAATAAAGCCTCAGTTGAGCTTCATTAGCTCTGAATGGAGAAATAAAATACTTCTGTTTCCTTACTTTTCATCTTTTTAACAAGAAACTGTAATTGAGAAAAATAAAAGTAAAATAACAAATAACATTCAGGATCAAAATAAAGTAAGTACAATCTTCAAAAACTTTAAGTCGATTTACTATTATATTTCGTTAACCCAATAATATCTGTCTATTTATTTGACAGATTATTCTGTTTGATTAAGGGGACAAGCCTATGTTAAAGTTCGCAAAAATTGAGACGTATTCTTTAACCGATCTAAATTTTTCTACAAATGAATTTATTACCATATTTTTTTTGTAA
>JAWWEN010000025.1:75209-95924 GCA_035582955.1 Sycophila texana
CCTCACGTTACTAAACAGTATAGTAATTTTTATTCAAAATTATTGGAATGTTTATATATACATTTCTCTCCGTGTACTGATACTTAAAAAAAAATCTGTTATTTTCATTGCTGATGATCCCCCTGTCAGTCAGTTTAATCACTTCTGAGTGAAAATGGGGAAAATAAAAAATATGCTATAGATATTTCAACTGAACTGTTCATATTAAATTTCTCGCAGAAAGCATAAACAGCTCCTTTCAATAGGAAGATATACGCTCCCGATTTCGCTCATAAGAACAGACTAAGAGAGCTTAAAAAATTTCAAACCATCTGGACGGCTCTTTAACGCTTCGCAGCATTGCGATTGAGCTGCTGTAGCTGTAAGCACTCCTTCTCGCGTCTGGCAATTCAACGCATTACTTCGCAGATGGAACCGAAGATGCCGTAAAAGTCTCGCGCCACTGCCAACCGCTATATCTAGTCGATCAAATTCGACATTTCATTTTCAAATCTAAATTACAGCTCAAGAAATTGTTGCTAACTGCTACAGTCGATAACATTCATTTATCCTCAACTCTTTCGCTTACTACTATATTATTCGTTAAGTCACGACAAAGATTTATGGAATTTACTCGCGACTGAACGGAAAGTCGCGAAAAGTTGTATAAAAATGATGTATTATTTACAGTAGGACTTTTACTTGAAAAAATATTCATTTCTGCTTATTCTTACTTTTGTTTTATTTAGTTTTATGATTTTTTAATCAACTGCGATTTTTAATAAAAATATTCAATTATCTCAGGTGATGTGTTTTTTCACAATATATATTTATGTCTTGCTGGTAATCAATTGGTTATGTCTGCTATCGATAAAGTGATTTTTCTAATATTTTTCGTTCGTTTAGTAAGAATTTTCCAAACTGAAAAAACTAGAGGTTGTCTAGAAGAGTTCATTCATTTTTCTTATTTCAATAATATTCATCCACAGTTTCAATTTGAATAAAACAAATCAATAGTGCATTGCGCAACAAGTAAGGTAAAATAAGAATGGTCCCAGATTGCACGTAAACTCGCCTTCGGCTCGGGTGACAAACGTGCGATCTTAGGCATTCTTTTTTACCTCCCATGTAGCGTATTGTATTTTTCAGTCTGGAGAGCTCGAAATTATAACCTTTTCGATCGGGCACCGGGAGGAAAAATTAAAACTATAACATTTGCGAAGAAAATTTAGAAAATTTATTGATTGTATTTTTTTTTTTAAATGAATAATTAGTTAAATGAAAAATTGCGACATACATCCACTTTAAGTCTATTAAGCTATCGGCGCAATAATGGAGACGAAACAATTGATTAATTAAGAGTCTACTCAATCAAAACATCTGAGCAGCAGGACTGTCAGATTTTAACATGAACTCGTCGTTACAAACTACATAAGCTATTAAAGATACGCCAGAGAACATGTTGAGGGCATTTAAAATGTTTCTTAAAATTTAATAACGAACTAACGAAACCTATTAATTGTCCTGGAATAATCAGGATTATAACGCATATAAACTTATTTTCAGTTATTTTACATCGTGTATATTATTACTAAAAATATGTAAGTTTATTAAGACTGTCCCTTATACCCATACCGAACACATAAAATTTACTTTTGACGATTTTTCATCATTTCTTTGCGTATCACACGTAAGTTGCTAAAATTACGGTTCAATTTTCCAAGCCATTGCCAATGTATTAAACATCAATATCAACAGTACCCCTATCTTATCGCTGAAAGAAAAGATAGAGAGGCACTTTGACTTTTTATACGTTCAGAGATATAAGAGAATAACAAAAAACATACTGAAAAAAATTCACGAAGAATGTGGAAGAAATGATAATGGATCATAGGTACTTAATTATTTTTTTAAATTTAAGTTTTACATTTAAAATATTCGTCGTTTCCTTCATTCACTTATAACGTGAAAACAATGTTCGAACAAATTGTTCTGTTATTTTTTTTAAGTCTCTTGGTTTGGCTGCGCAGCCACGGAGGTCTTCGGGCTTGGTTGCTCTTTTTTGGTGAGTAACAACCAACCCCATGCTGACACAGCTGCAGCTCGAAGGCTGCTGATTTTATAGCACTCCCACCGATAGAGACCCCAGCAGCAAACCCACAATATTGCAGCGGTCTCCTCAAGTATTTGTGCAATTTCCCAGCGTAAAATGTGAAAATTTTACTATTTTTGTGCCAAGTGTTCTATTGCAATAATAGACCTACACTCAAACATGTAAAATCTGATTATATAGCAGAAATAATTCCAAGCTTATAATTTTTTCAATCATTTTTAGTTTACAGTAAGCTTCTGATCACCTTAGTACATATTTACTTACAATATTTACAATAACTTTATTTATTTAATCACTGCGTGCTTATCATGTTATTTTGCTCGCAATTTATCGTGCACAATATTTATCGCTATTTCGTGCAACTTGCACGTTTCACTTAAAAATTTGACTATAGCGCTCACTTTTATTCCTTGATACATGATAGCTACGTGTCATAATAAAATAAGATGGTCTTTGTATATTCCTTACATAAAAATAACAATACAACATATCTCATTTAATTTAATACTTGTTTAACAAAAAGGGAAAATAAAAAAATAATTATCGTGAATTTATACTTGTTGAAGCAATTAAGTTTAAAAAAAATCTTATTTTTTTCCATTACTACTTAAAGACACATCCCCTGTTAAATTTAATCATTTCAAATCTTAATTTGGATAAAAAGATTAATTAAAAAAATAACAAGAAAATTACATTAATGTTTTTCTGCGTAATCTAAACCTACATATCAGTGAACGTAGGCAATGTGTTCCTAGACTGTTAATCTTATCCGTTTCTAAAATGTAATTCTTGTATATCGTCAATTATCTGTGATTGAATGTTTATTGTTAGCGATATTGTAGCAGGCGTTATGTTGCAGAGTGAAAAAAATGTATACAACCCACGTAATAAGTGTCACGAGTTTTTCGCGAATAATTAGGGAAAATGCACAGACTCGCGAATATTGAATGTAAAGTCCTACCTGATTATCAACTGGAGAATAAATCGTGAATTTTTAAAAATCGGAGGAGAGCTCCGCTAAAAGAAATTGATTTTTTTTAAATCTTTCTCCAATTTTGGTCATTCTCCGAGCAGCACTTTAAAACAACTAAAGTCGCTTTAGTGTACATTACGATTGTACAAGTGTACAAGTAAGTCGAGCATGTGAGGAATGAGAAGAAAGTGAAACTGTCTCGTTGCACGCGAGGTTTGTGCAATTACGCGATACAAATACTGGGAGGTTCGTTCGTCAGAGCTGCTGCGATCTTCGACAATTCTTACAAAGGAATTCCTTATATGGTTTTAAGGTGGTTAGTGCGAAATATGTAGGTAGGAATTTCTTCAATGAAACACATTAAACTTGAGTTTGCTAACGTTATTGAACATTCAAAAAATTTCAATATCCACAGATTGAAAGTGGCTACTCTTTTTAAACTTTTCTAATCCATTTTGATACTATATCCGAATTGCGAAGAAATAAAAAAGTGTTTAAACTGGTTTTACACAATTAGACTGATTCACTTTAAAATTATCGTGGTATTATCTCTCACATGCACTCGTGCGCGCTAATAGACTTTTTCTACAAACGGTTCTAGTATACTTATTTCAACAAAAAAAAGAAAACATTTCTATTCGAAGTAAAATAATGGATTATTGCTTTACCAAAGATTTTTTATAATTATTAGATTATACTTATTAATCTAAAAAATATGCGATATTATCAAGAAATTTTAAATGATCGATTAGCGAATTCCTATGTTTTATCGATTCATGGTAGCAAAAATATTTCTCAATCGGCTTTCTTTTTTCTTAGGAAAATTTTTATGACTAAACTTATTTTTGTAAAGAAACGAAATGCTAAATAATATATTAGTTTCGAACTGTCAGCAGTGCACTCAAAAAAGTTTCACGTGCAAGGCGAGTTTCAGGAATTTTTTTACTACTGATATATGTACTTATATTACATTAAAGTTTCTAGGTATTTAGTGCAATCCTAGCATCTCAATGGCAGTGCAAAAAATTGAGAAACTTCTTGGAATACCCTCTTCCACGCAGCGAATACTCGGTGCTGATAGCTATCACTTTATAAATACTACATAAGAATCTGCTGATGAGTCAGTGGCACGTAGCTTCTTCAAACATGGTTTGTTGCACTATGATTTAATGTTTGCTTCCCAAATAATAAAAGATTTTTAGAAAAATTCTAGTATTATACTTTGCAACGGTCGCTTTGAGCCTATTCGCGAGATACGAAGCATCTCACGAGTATATGCGTGTGAGTGTGTGGGTAGTGCCAATTTTCGGCGCTCGGCAAAACATTGCGAGGTGCGAGCCGCGAAGAATTACGAGGAGCCACCGCAATATAATCGAGCCAGGAGGCACGAACTCAAAACTATCGGTACATCCATGGGCTGCGAGCCGCCATCATCGTTCTTGCGTTCACAGAGGCTGAAAACTGCTAACGACGATTTCGACGAATATGATTGACGACTCAGCTTGGCCTGAGTATGTAACTACTTGTATGACAAACTTGCCGCTTGTTTTATTTGTATAAATATACTGTTCAAAATATACCTTTCAGTCCACTACAAGTCATAATAAATCGTATAAGATTATAAAATACACTTATACTTATTAACAAAACATCATCAATTAATACAATTTTATTTTGACTATCTACTTGACTTACTTAAAAAAAAGTGATGGCCTTTATTGTGAAGCATTTAATGTGTGATTCTGATTGCTCGCCTGATTTATATATTATAATTAGAATTCGACAACGCGAATAGTTCCAGTTTGAATATAAATAAAAGTTTAAAGTTAAAATTTTTTATGTTGTAATTTATGATTATTTATATTATATCTAAACTCAAAAGGAGAGTATGTAGAGCACACGAAGCGCAAGTATTTTCTCTGCGATCCGAAAGTACAGAAGAAAGCACTGAATTATTCAAAGTACAACAATTGAATCTCTAGAATTAATGTATCAGATCATTGATAATAATAAACTATAAAATTATGCCGAATCTTCCTATTCAGGCTCAAGATTTGTGTTTGAAATGTGCGATTTCCAAGAGGACTAGCGCAAAATTGTTATTTGGATGCGATGATGACTGTACGCTGCAAGGTAAATAAGAAAATAGAGAGGGGCTAGAAATGAATAGTGAGACGCTTGGTTGAGCAGGACCGGACGCGAGGTTGAGAGTACGCGAAAATCAGCAAGACTTGACTTTCACTAGTAGTGTACTCCGCGAATGTGCCAAGCGCGATTCAGAAAATATTTCATTGAGATCACCTCTGACGCTTGCGCAATAATCGCTAAGCGCTTCTCTCAAGAGGGGCGTTAACGCTTTCACCTTCGTCTGCCAGAGCATCTAATTGACTTATCCTTGCGCGCTCATTCACTTTGAATACGCGCTGGCCACTGGATCTTCCTCCTCCTCCTTTCTACATTAGGCGTCTGCAAACTGATCTGATGTCACGCTGGACTTTTTCTCACGGATGATTAATTAATTCAATCGTTACACGAACCGAAATAGATTAATGTCATGTGTATTTTTATAAAGAAAACAATTCCAAAGACTGATAAAATTACTCTGGTAGGAAATTGACGGGATTACTACCCAGATTCTGTTAAATTTTTTGTTCACTGGACAGATTATACATGGACAGAAATTCTGTAGTAATTTTTCATAAAAATAGATATCAAAGACTGCTACTAAATATAATAAAATTTGCAAAAACCTAACATGTACTGTTTAAGATGTCAATTTTTCATATAAATTATATTAAAAACAGCTGCTACTGTACATAATAAAATTGCGGAAGGCGGGAGGCATAGAGATTTTTGCAGGCAGTGTTGCAAAAATTACTAAGTTCCACAGTTTTATTTAAAATATATGTAGGAAAAATCCTCATAAAATGAGTATATATCACACTGTTCCTATCGAACATAGTAATGTTTACTGCATACTATTATTTCTGGCAAGCAGACGAGGGTAAGTGGGCAAAATTCTTCTCCGGTTTATCAAAAATTTGGGTAGCAGTTTTTGACAAATCCAAATATTAAATACTAGTAATTTATAAAGTATGTTTCATCATATTATACGTTGATAATGTCATACTATGTTATAGAGGGAGGAGACATATACTGCGTTACTAGAGGCTGTCTTTGGCAATTTAACGGCTGACGCATAGATATAGTATATAAAAAGGGATTCGTGGGAAAATTAATTTCTTCTCAATAACATAGCGAACTGTTGCAGGCTTATTAAGTCTTACAATTCACATCAAATTAATTTAAAAACTTTAATCTGAAATAAAATAATGTATCGTATTAGTTACTTAATTTAAGGTTAAAGTATTGTTAATTAAAATTAAAATTAACGGTAAGTGACACACTAAACGTACCGCAAGGCACACATGCTGACGAAGGAAATTAGTTTTTCAATTGCAGGTGCAAATTCACAAAGTCAAATTCGAAAGAATGGAGTTTTAATGCTGGCATGGTGAGTTTAGATTAAATGTCGATTGGACAATTTTCTAATTACTTGGACTAATTATTCTTTACGATTGCTCGTCATAAATTTTTTTCGACGAAAATGAAACGACAAGCTTTTATCGAGAAATCGTTGTAATTTTAAACAATTGTTACGCTACTCAATGGCTTTTAATTACAGCAACATTTAACTTTCTAAATTAATGCTCAGCGGCATTGTCAAATTGAGTATTTTCAGATAATCGCTTAAATTACTGCAGACAATGGAAACCAAGTGATGGATGCTCATTGTGCTGTTGGTCATAATAGCATCTAAAAACAGTCGTTAAGACAAATTAAAGGAGATTTTTTGCTCATGACAAAGTAGTTAAAAGCCCGAACCAAATGCGCTTTTAAATTGGAGCATTCAAAATTTATATTTAAATCTCAATGAACCTCGCTAGCTTTATTGACACGTGTACCATTTTAGTTTTCGACTCAAAAGACCGATCACATTTTCTTTAATTAAATGCACGAGACAAAAAGTATTGGCTCTCTCAATGGCGCCGAGTATTTCTTACCAATTATTGCCGGCTTGTCCCTAGCAATTAGAAGTAGTTTAACTCATGTCACCCTGAACTCATTCTTTGTCGCTTCTTAAGCATCTTTCCGTCTTTCTCCTTTAAATTAAGGGACAGAGTAATTAAGTAAAATAACACCATGCCAGAATAAAACTCACGATCAAACCATACGTTTGTTAATCAAACTCATCAATCCCCAAATTTCTGTGACAGTCTTATTATAAATAAAATAAAACGAGAAAGACAGAAAATGTTATTACGAAATTTTTATTTTTTATTTCAACAAAATAAAACGGCGCGCACTGTAAAAATGTTAGTAAATAAATCAGGTACCATTGTTCACTCAAAAATAAAAAAAAAAGATAACTTATAAATTAAAGGTAAAATTAAATTCGACGAGAAGTGGCAAAGGGTTGCTGCAAGTATAAGTAATTTAAAAAGATTGAATCATTTTCTTTCGCTACTTAACATTGGATGAAATTTGTAAACGAATGATTGAATCAGCATTTCAAGGTTATACGACAAGGAAACAGTCCTTAAAAAAAATTACTTTAATTAACTACTGTCTGATATAAACTAATAATTTATCGATTAAAAAGAATTGATCAAGAAAAAACAAAATCTATAATCTTAATGAATTTACTACTTGTATTATAACAGTGTAACATTTTATATGATCGTCCCATAAACAACATAAACCCGTTATTAGATAATAAACCACATTTTTTCTCAGCAAAAGTCTATAATTGTTAAGGAAACACGCGCAGGAAAATTATCGTAAAAATTAAAAAGAAAAAAATTAAAAGCTTGTAAAATAGAATTTTTTTTAATAAGACTTTTTATGTTAGTTTACCGTGATACAATTTTTTCCATTTAATTTCTTCAATTGCCTAGAGATTTGTGAGAAATAAAAGTATAGGGAAAAATGTAAACCGCAATTAAAGGAGCATCGGTAAAGCTTTCATTTAGAAATGTTTAAATTATTATTAGTGATTTTTTGAAAATTAGTATAAACTGATTTTTCGTAATAGCCAAAACAAAAATATAAAATCTTTTGCAAACAAATTTTCGTGCGACGTTGCTATTTAACTTTTTTTTTGTTTGAAAATTTTCAGCCTTATCACTAAAATAATTTCTTTCTACCGAATTTTAGAGTGATCTATACTATAGTATTTCAAAGAGCGAACAATGGTAACAAGTTTGTTGTCCTTCGTGGTAATTATTGGAGTACACTGAGAAAAATTACTATTTTTTTCAAGTGAAGTATACCGAGCTACTTTTCGTAAGAAATATTGCAAGACCTTTTCGTCATCTCTAACGAAAAAAAGCACATTTCGAAAAAAGCATATTTTAATTTGTCATTTTTAGAGCTTTAAAGTAAAGTAAATTCTTCCAAAAGCTGATCAACTTAAGGGTACCATGCGGATGATACCACAAGTTTATCAACTTATGGAAGAATTTACTTCACTTTAATGCTTTAAAAATGGCAAATTAAAATAGGCCTTTTTAGAAATGTGCTTTTTTCCGTTCTTCGTAGAGGCGAAGGTTGAGTAAAAATCATGACTTAAAGCGAATTAAAATAAGAGAATTTTTGTTGAATCTCTAAATCATTCCAGTTAGTGGTACTTATAAAAAATAAAAGATTTCGTAATAGAAAAATGTAATAAGATAACTCTAGCTAGTAATTTGTTGTCAGTGTATAAAAAAAAGTAGTATCTTTCCAGTGGGACGATTCGACTTGGCAGCATGTGGAGGATCTTGCGTTAGTGTGTCACTTACCGTGTGCCTCGATGAACATAGCCCAGCAGCCCCAGTGCGCCTGGGAGACCTGACCTTTGAACTTGGAGAGGGACTCCTCGTAGCCGTGCTGCGAGCTCTGCTCGCGCCGATGCTCGGCGACCGTGTCGGCCGGGTCGAAGCCCAACCGCTCCTTGTAGTAGGCCTGCGTGGACATCGCTCTGTCTCCCGGCCTCAATGACTGACTAGCATCTCACCTCCGGCACTCGAGCTCCCTTCTTTTCTCTTTTCTTCTTTTCTTTTTTTTTTTTCACTTGTTCAAGCACTAAACTTTTTTCTCACTTCAATTCTTCAGCCTCGTTGTCTTTCGTCGATCGCGGCAGATCTCCCCCTCTGCTGGAGGGTATGCGCGCGTGCATATATGGCACCGTGAATTGGCTAGTGCGAGCTCTGCGCGGCTCCTTCGATCTTCATCTTCTTGGCTCTGCTCGCTGTGTGCAACATAAAGAAGAATTAGCGATGATTAGTGGGGAGAAGGATGGGCGCGAGACTCCTCCGAAGGGCCGTTCTTCGCGGAAGTGTCCCGAGGAAAAAAGTCGCCGGCTCGGCTCGCGGTGAAAAAGTAACTGACCGATCTGGGCGCCGCGGCCCCGCGGTGGGGCGGCACGCCTCAGCGATCTTACGCACTCGCGACCGGAAAGAGCCGCGTCCTCGCGCAATCGGTAATCCCCGCATATGGTAATCGCCGAGGGAACTCGCGTGTGGGTTGCGCCGGCCCGCAGCCTCCGCAGGCCTCTTTCTCTTTCGCAAAGCCCAAGAGCGCACAGTGCTCAAGTGCCGGGCTTCACTTTCGAGAGTCAAGCGTGCTCCCGCTTCCCGTTCGGAAATTCTTCCCCTTTTTACTCTTTCCTTATTTGTTATTTCCTTTCAAATCTCATACCGAAACTTAAAATCTTTTTTTCAAATTTATGGATTCAAATTTTCTTTTTCACATAAATCAATGCCATTTTCTTTAAAAAATAGCTTTTAAATAACTACGTATTAGCTCCAGTTCTAAAAAAACTCATTCATTCATTCAAATAAAAATACACTTCAATCATTCTTCCATTAGTACTTTCATTCATTTTTAATATTGTAAATGATTGACTTTCTCACCTCAAAAATTTAGGCGTGCAATGCGCGTTAGGATTTCGCTTGCCCTCAATTAAAATAACGATGTCAGTTAAATGACTAATAATTTGAATAGTCAATTTTTTTCGAATTACAGCTCTTTCAGCGGGCTAAATTGTATCAAGCAAGCGAGAAGGATCATGCGCTACCGAGAAGCCTAATAAAATTCATAAGCAGTCCGAGCGACGCTTTACGAGAGTAGACTGACTTTCGCTGAATTTCAAACGTTGCGTACGTGCATAAAAGAGATTAAAGAGCAAGAAAACGAGTGAAAAAGCTCCAGGGCGCTGGAGCGCAAAGCCGCGAAGGTATAAAAATGAATAATACAGTTAGGTCGTCGAAATAATATTTTTCCTAGTCGCGGGGCGACGAATCGAGAGTAACCGATAAATTATATTACGAAAGAAATTTAAGCGAAATTCAGGCTCTCGATCGTATAATATGTCGAAAGATTATTCAGTTATCCAAGAGCACTAGAGAGAAGACGGGTTGATCGGCGAGCTTTTTTCCCTCGAGCTTTTCTCATTCGTTTTAATAAAGTCTTATTATCGCAAAGGCTCGATGAAAGATCTGGTTCGAGAGTGGCAGAGTGCCGGCTCATTGGGTAATTGGTGGAAAGCGAGATTATTGAAATTGAACGGGTGATTGCATAAAAGTGCGCGGCGGCAAATAAAATGCAGCGAGACGAGTGAAAAATTGGGGGGAGAGTCGGGAGTTAGTTCGAGATCCTGCAGGCTGGTGACGGCGCTGGCCGGTGACGTAAGTCACGAGCGAAACGATGCAGCGCGATACGAAAGGGCAGCCGAGGAGATGTATCTGCTCCTCGCAGGGACGCGTGGGCGTCCACTTAATAGCTCGCGGGGACGAAACGCGAACGGTTGCATTCTGCGGCGCACTCTCCTCGACACGCCCGATTTTCGGAGCCGATTTCCGACCTTACACGAGTCACTCTCTGCCCCTCCACTGCTACTCCCCCATCTCCCCCATCTCCCCGTCGCTTTCGTAAAATCCCGAGCAACGCGGGCTCCTCACTTTAACAGTTTAACCTCTCCTTTTTAAGATTCTTCCGTTTATGATTGAGCCATGACTTGGCGCGATCTCAGAGCTCGATTTAAACTGTCGAAATGATTCCGGCGAACGTAATAGTTGCACCGATGGACGCTTTGCAAGTGGACCGATTGTGTCATTCGAACGATTTAATTCCACACTAGGAAAATATTATTGGATCAATTTTAAGAATTTCCTGGAAAAATTACCGTATATCCTGCATCTCATATTTTTATAACTCAGTATGCTAATATCCACGAGCTCTTAAACTTTACCATACTGGCTTGTAAATTTTCCTATAGACTTCCGCTGATGTTACTCGAATTCTCATAAAATTTACAAATTCCTCTTCACATTTTACTTTTTTTGATACAACCTTAATGATAAACCTAAAACTTACTGATAATATAATAATACTCAGTTAATTACGCTCGCTGACGTTTTATACATTGACCAGAAGCAACCTGTTACGGGAACAAAGAAAATCTGCTCGCCACCTAACGGAAAATGTACAACGCTCGTACGCAACAATTTCACACTGGATACAACATACAAAACAACTACCATATTGGATTAAAAAATCTAACGATTTATGATAAAATTCATGATTAGGTCGTGAAATATTTATGAATAATCTATTATCAACTTAAATAGATCACTTACGACAGTTTGCCAACAGAGTCGAGCCATAAAACGCCAGCTTGCGGAGATTTTTTTGCGTGGAATTCTGGATAAATTTTACCAAACTCTTGTAAACATTGCCTACTTGGTGACAAAAATTGCTAACCGTTAGTAATAATTGTCAGAATTTAAGGGATACCACGATTTCTGTGACAACGTCGTAATTTTTATATTTCTAGTCTCTCCGTGTATGTAAAATGGTAATTTTTATGGAAAATTCTTATAACTTTTCCCAATATGTAATATTTTCTCGGTACAACGAAAAATCAATTGGAAGAACTTGCTTCTCTTTTCTAGAGAAGTCGACGATTATTCCACGAGATTATAAAATGATGCACAAATGTGTATATCAATGCGACAACATTCGTTGGGATCGGTGCAAACTTTTAGTACACAATCTTTCAATTTTTACATTAAAAACATACAATTCAAATCAAGCGTTTAATTCAGTTTTAAAATTCGCTTTGAGAACAAGACAATAGCTACAAGTTCTTCAATGGCACACATTTGTTTAGTGTCCGAGTGCTATAATTTGATGAAATTCAAAAGTAAAGTGTTGGTCAGTTGCCGCAGGGCACATTGACACGAATAAATAAATCGCAATTGAACGGCTGACAAAGTGGCTTCAGTCATCATTTTGTAAAGTCAGAAGTACGATCGAATCGCTTTAAGTATCAGTCGTTTTTCCGAGAAATGAAATCTCCTTGTCCGTTCATCACTTTGTAAGTATTCCGAATATTAATTTGAAAAGCCGAAGATCTTCAATATCTTATTTAATACTTTTTCGCAGCAATGACGATCTCAGTTGCACCGATAAAATGTTGACGGCATCTCGCTGCAATAGTAAACACGACACCGATATAACTTGATATTTCAACTAATTTTCAAAGCCGATAATGCTACTGCGAAATATCTTTGAGTCTACTACTTTGTAAAATGAAGTAATTTATTCGTGAAATAATGTTTAGTTGAAATATTTCTCGTTAATTTATACACCATATGATAGCCTTCTTACTGAATTTAAATAAATAATGTAACCGTTAAGTGAAAGTGTAGCATAGAAAGATAAATGTGCTTTTATATATAGCATCAAGAGCGTAGGAGGTAAAACAGCATGGCCGTTTTTTAAGAGATTTTTTCCTCTTCGTGTTGTGGGTACAAGGATCTTGAAAGGAAAATAAATAAGGAGCGTGCAATAATTGTATAAACGAGAAGGAGAATGGCGGCGCGTATGAGCTGTACGCGCAAAACTCTCGCTCGCAGAGAAAGGTGGAGCAGGAAAAACAGAGTTGCCGAAGTGAGACTGGTCCGAAATTAGATGCGACATAGAAAATAGAGCATCACCGATAGTGCTATAGCCGGCGCGAGGGGTCACGAGGGAATGAGCCTCCCCATCCTCTCACTCGTCACAATATTATTAGAAGCCAGATTAGAAGCTTATTCACTTCGCTCCTATACGAATATTGTCCTTCTGCGGCAATTTTATTATTTTCATTTTCGCAATGCTAATAACCGCTGGAAACTTACGGAGGCGGCTTCGCGGCGAAAATGCAGTCCGCACGAATTGAAGTCGCCGGTACCGCGCTGTTCGACCGGAGAGCAATTAAAGACGCCCTACATCACGCTCTTAAATAATTTCTTGCCGCCGGACCCCTTTACCCCAGCCCTCCTAACGGTTCTCACGTTTGCCACGACCGGCTCTGGAAAATGACGCGGCCGTCTCGGAGAAAACTCCTCGCCGCCTGGCACCGCTGATACCAATCGCCCGTTTACAAAGGATGCGGAGCTATCAATATCGCGGAAACGAAAGTGCCGCGACTATTGGCCGACTCTACATCGAACTCGCGCTGGAGCCGAGACTTGGCTATTAAAAACGTCACAGACTCGCTGGAAAAGCTAAGCATCGTCTAGCCAGAAATTATTAACTAACATTCTGAGACATCATACTTAATTGTCTGCTTAGACGAAAAATTGAAAAATGCACATGGAAGTGCATCAGTATCAAAAGTTCAAATTGGTGGATTCATCGGAAAAAAATTATACAAAAGAAATGTAAAAGAGTTAGAAAGGGCTAACTTCCGTTTCATACGGAACGAAAAATAAACGACGACTTGTGCCTACTTTTACGGGTGGCGCAATTTGAAATTGCCAATCTTTTTATTTATTGAAATTTCTGTAAATATTGATTAGGGCATAAATTACTCAGCAGCATAGTATAAAAATGCTAAGATTGACACAATTTGACACATTGAGAGAGAATTAATATTATACGTTCCCAATTAATTTGCGCCCTTCCAAATTTGCAGCGTAGCTTCCCGAGGCGCGCTGCGGCGGCTCGGATACGCGTCCCCGGGAATTCGCGAGCGAAAAGAAAAGAACGGAAGACTCTCGACCGCTTGAACGACTGCCAATCCGCTAATTTATGGAGCAGCGGGGCGGCCGAGTAACGAAGTGTTTTTTTTCGTCTTCGCGGGCGCTCCGGCTGCTTTGGCTCTCGCGATGCACTCGAATAAAATATGCGGGGTGGTGGGAGGATAGAGAGAGCGATGGCCTGGCGAGAACGCACGTGCACGCCGGCGCGCCGGAATTTTCGAGCGGCGGCCTGGGCACGTGCTCGCGGGCGCGCGCGCGCCTCTACGCGCCGCCAGAAACGCTCGCCGCGCGGCGTCGCGTCTCCTCGGGTCAAGTGCGACTTCTCGAGCACGAAAATTAGCAGAGCTGCACTCTTGGCTGCAGCGCTTCTTCCAGTCGCCGATACTTTTACGCAGTTTCCTCCGTCGGCTGACACTTTCTTTTGCGAAATGGATCCTAGAAAGTGGTCTGCTTAACTTGCGAAAGCTTTTCTATCGGTGGTAGATCAATTTTTTTACTTTTTTTATCGAGATTTTTAATGGTAAAATCTCAAATGTCTTCATGCGAATGTAGTAAATTTTCAAAAATTTCTTTACAAATTTTCCATTTTAATTTAAATAACAAAGGAATTTTTGTTTGTTCAAAAGATTAATTAAATACAGATTAAGTTTTTTAAATAAGTTTCTTAACAAAATGAAATCAATATGGTTCTGATTTATTTTCTAACCCCAAAAAATCGAATACATTACAATATGTTAATACTTTGTATAATACGAGAGAATATTATTTATATAAATTAATAAGAGAAAATAGTTATTAGTTCCTAGTTATTTTGTGAGGAATTTTTAAGAAACTTTTGCAAAATGTTTTTGCGCGGGTAGAGGTATTTTTGTCTCAATGCAAGAGTCGCAGAAGTAAATATTAACAACTGTTAAACCGAGCCTAGAAATCTCGAGGTTTTTCTGTTTTTTTTTTTCTTTTCAGTCGAAAGACATGAGAATTTTGTGAACTAAGCTAACTTAATTGCTGGTAATAAAATAAAATATGATTTAGCGAATTAATGAATGAGATCGCGATTGTTGTTGAAATGCTACTTTAGAAGAGAATGAGGGTACGGCAAGATGAATGCGGGATTAGCGGCGGTGAAAGGGAGAATTAATTAGCAGGAAAGGAGGCGGAAAATCGAATAGAAGAATAAGGAAAAATTTGTGGACGTTAAGTTAAGGAGGATGCGTGGGCCGGTTATGAATGGCCGTTGGCGACAGTGTCAGCGGTTAGCCCGGCTTTGCGGAGCGTCGTATCGCATGTATCGATGTCACCGTCGCGTAATATCTGCTATTGGAAGTGGCGCGACGCGCGAGCAAGGTACTGAGACGGAATGGCCGAGAGGCAACCACGGAGAGAGAGAGAGAGAGAGAGAGAGAGACTAGAGCGTGGAGAAACCGGTCGAGCGCGTGGGGAGTCTTGGGCCGCGGGAGGGGGGATCAAACGCACGCGTATAATCGAGCTCGCCGTCGCTCTCGACAACATTCTTCCAGGCATAACGGCTCGCTCGTGCGGCTTCTTCCTCGAGGACCGGCTGCGCTCTCGATTCGCGATCCTTTCACGCGAACCGATCCGTAGCGGGGGTGCTCTTTTATTCCTTACCGGATCCCGCTGCTTGTATCGAATTATGCATTGCGACTCGCCGTTTCTCCTGCCGTCAGTTCGCTCTTCATTCGGTCAACGAGCTGCCCTCGATATTTTCGATAATCCATTGAAAATCATATCGAGTTCTGAACAATTGTTGGGGAGATCCGGTAAGCCGGCCCGTGCACGGCTCATCACTATGTATGTAAATGGCGGCCGACAGCCTCACACAGCGGAGCCGCTTTCTGTGTGCGAACATTCGAGGCAAACAGTTTTCTTATAGGTAGAAATAACGACTGCTTTGCAAATGCCACTGCCCAATAGATTTAGACTTCTCAATTTACTTACTTTGAGAAATCTCCGCCAGATCGCCTGACCAAATACGGACCTTTGAAGAATTAACGAAAAAATTAGCATACGTTAACGGGACGTGAAACTCGGGCTTAGGAGACTCGATACTTTCTTCATTTCTTTGAGGATCGAGACAAATTTTCAAAAAAGTCACTCGATCGAGTTCGCATTCTCAGCTTGAATATTTACAAAGTTTTTAACTCATTGTTTGAAGGGCATTAAAGAACGATTTTCTTCGAATTTTTTTTTCATTTATCATTTTGAATAATTGAAGACAATGTCAAAACCGGTAGTATGCTGGATTCCTACAATTTTACTCTTCATATTTAGATCACGCCACAGAATTTTTGCTGGCAATTCGAGCTTTTTTTAAACCGGTCAAATCGTTCTATCAAAGCGTATTATAACCAGGCAGATTTACTAGTCATTAACTGCTTTTAAAGCCACTTTGAATTTCTCAATTCCTACCACTTGGCTGAAGGAGTTAAGGAGTTGCACGGATAATTTACAGTGTGACCGATTCCTACGCCTCGAACAATCGAAAATCATAAATAGACTAATTTGACTTAACGGTAAAGGTAGGTGATCTTGACTTTTGGATCTCGCTTTTGAACTATCCACTACAAAATTGTATTAATTAGAAGATCGAAAAGGTGGAATGAATAAAACTTAACAAGACAAGGAATGAAGCAGGTAGAAATAATAAACGATTGTTAAGTACGGATACGAGCAGATTTATGACAGTTTGAAAGGCATTTTGTCCGTTTTAGCCTGCTTTCTTTCTCGGTGCAAGCAAATAACCAGTTGGAGTGTAGATTTCGTGGAAGACCGGCAATGCACCCAAGGGATTAATTTATCGCGCACGTGCATACACGCAGTTCCGAGATATTTTTGCAGAAATTCTTTTCGCGATTGCGACCGCCTGCATCGAATATGCAGAAAGGGAATTCCAGAAGACTATCGTCTCATCGGTTGCAAGTAACTAACTGTTAGCAAGTAAAGATTTTAGTGTTAAAAAGTATTCTCAAATATAAGTAGAGGAACAACAACAGCTTCCTTTAAAAATAGGTATATTATTTTATTATATTTTGTAAAAGTTAACAAAAATTTCGTTAGCGCTTTTAAATGAATTTTTAATTGTATACATAATTTCTGAACGGATGAAGATATTTTGATTGGATGAGTCTCAAAGACGTAGCTCTTGCGATCTTGTTGATTGTTAGTTTAAAAGTTGCTATACGAGTTTTGGTTCCCACTTCCCAAGTAATTAACGTTTTTGTAAATGCATATTTCCTCGAACTTGTTTTAAGAATGTCTTCTATTTCCAAGATAGTTCATTATTGTTTATAAATAAAAGAATGATTCTGCAAAATTTGGGAGATGTTCAAGAGTCGGAAAGTAAGTGGCAATCTAAATTCTGCAAAAGAATGATTAATAATTTTTTCGTCAAATTGTCCAACAACGTGTTTGCATTCAGTAACGTTCGCAGTTTCGACTTGAAGCACATTCCATTGGAGTTTTCCCTCGAGTTTTCAATTAAGAGCGGAGCTGACCTCACTCAAGCTCCGAAATCCTGTCCTTGAATGAGAAAAAAGAGGCAAAGGAGTCGAGCGAGCAGAGCGAAGAAAAGCCTATGCGCTCCGAATGTGTATTTTGATCTCGAGTCGGAGCAGGTTCGTTCGCTCCGAGTAGGAGCAGCTATAAGCGGCGCAACGCAGCGCCGGGAGACGGTCCCTCGGTATTTTCGGCGCGCACGATCGCCGCCTCGTTCTTGAACCCTGCCGCCGGAGCCTGCCCCATTGATCTTTTCGGCTCCTGCTAATTTATCGCTTTCTCGAAACTCCTGCGACGCCGACGCCTTTCTTTCCCGAACCTCTCTACGGAGACTTTCTTGCCTTTAATCCATCCTTTTTTATCTTGTGAAAGATTTTACAAAGGAATTTTCACTTGTTAAACAATACCTTTCTGGTCTAATTGATTTTTCATCCTCAAAAATTTGATTGTGCGAAGCGCAGGAATGTTGCTAGTAGCTTGTAAAAAGTATCAACATATCGGTACTAAAACAAAATAATATTTTTCAGAGTATAAATAGTCGATGTAACTATAAAAAGTAAAAATAAAAGAAGTTAGTGGGGAAAGAGTTGCAGCGATTGTTTTGACGAGGAAGAGAGTTGTAGGACGGAGGACCTTACATGGCGAACAGCAGGCGCCTCGTGGGAGAGCGGCAGCCGCGGCTGGCGCGCGCGCTAATAGTCGCAGAATTCGCCGGTCTCCGAGGTGAGAGGAAAGCAAGAAAGTTTCGCTCGCTTATCCCAGACGAGTTCGCCTACGCAGGGAGCTGCCGGAGGCCGTTTCGCGACTCCCCGTGCCCATTTAGCTCCCGTAAAAGACGAGGTGTGCTTGCGCCGGAAATTCCTCCTGGAGGTATGTCAATTGCCGGAATAGCCTGTACGCAAGCACTTTTATTCAGCGCTAAGTATATCCTGCACGACGACCAGCCTCTGCTGAGACCATTCATTCAAACGTTACGGTTTTATGTCTTTCGCCAGTTAATCAAGTATTTAGCGCGACTTTGTACTTCAACAGTTAATGTGACACTGCACTAAAAAAATATGGTTGATTCAACCATTCTTCTCTTGATTCAACAATTTTTACAGAGCGAGCTGTTAATACGATGAAAGTGCTCCGACAACGTACAGTGACAGTCAAGTTGCTTCTTTTCACATCTAACTCGTAAATCTGACAAAGCAAGCGTTCATTTGATAGAAAGCGCACTGACAATGTACAGTAACAGCAAAGTTACTTGAGCCGAGTCTCAAGAAAGAAAAGATAAATTTAATATCGAATTAATTCCGTATTCCGTTCCGACGCCCGTGCCGGCCGCGCAGTCGGTAATTGTGCTTCACCTCCTACCACCAGGCGGCGATACGTTTTTTCGCTCGCAAGTGCTTAGCAAGCACGTCGGTTAGTATATAACAATGTTTACTTCGTTGAGCGATGTTATGGACTTATCTGATCGGAAAAATTTTAGGGCTAGCTCTATTTGCAAGTAAGCTCCTACTAAGGCGTAAATGGGAAATTTTATATAATTTTATATAACGGGGCGTCTTCCAGGCCCTAATTTTTACGATAAATTTCTCTTTATATGCATATGTATGTATATAATGGTATGGTCCTTTCTGTCAACTTAATGCCTTATTACAAAAATCGTAGCAGCAGATAGGAAAATTTCGAGCGTAAATAAAAATCTTAACTTCGAAATTTAAGAATGCTTTTAGTAAAACGAAGAATCATTATTAACTATGTAGCAAATAGAGCGCGGCAACAGAGAGTTTCATTGGCGGGCCATGTAAACGAGCAGAAAGCGTGATGCTACTTGAAGATGTTACGTCGCGTCCAGTCAGCGACTTCAATTACACATTTTCATTATCATGAAAATGAAGACGTGAAAGCAGTCGAGTTAAATACCATGTTTTCAGCTCGACTATTTCTATGCTTGAATTTAAGTATCAAAAGAGAAAAAAGTTTGCAAAGTATTTATTAATAATACGTTAGATGTAGACTCGGAGTTTGGGGAGTATGCATAAAACCTGCATATTAAGATTAAAAAAAAAATGAAAACTTACTCTCTGAAACTAAACAGTGAAATTTCATTGATTTCCAGAGCATAACTAGACTGTTTAATTAACCGAAAATCAATTAAATTTCACTGATTCTCTTTTTCACGATTGTGTTTAAATATTTAAATATATTTTATAATTATACTAGTCAAGTACAAGCTAATCAGTCGCTATTTTGACTTAATCAGTGGCTAAAACTCCCTTAAGTAAAGCCGAAATTACATTAATGAAACCATTAAACACCTACATGTTAAGGCGCGAATGGAATAATCGGTACGTTCCGCACTGTTGTATGAAATCTGTGCTTTCTCATTGTTACCAATTGATAAGCTTGATATCAAGGAAAGAGGAAGAAAAGAAATATCAAGGAAATTCGTATGTTAGAGAAATAATTAAAAATTGAATAATTCAAGAAAATGCCATTAGCGTACTCAATTATTATTTTAATTTAAATTACTCAAACTGAAATTAGCAAAATTTGCCCAGAAATCTAGACTTTTTGTATCTATCGTTTTTACTAGAGAATTAGAAAAAAAGAAAAAACTCAACCATTCTCTTCGACTAGGAACAATGGCACTGGCTAAAGGGTTGCATCAATTGCCACTAAACAAAAATACAGACAAATTGAATAATTGACCGACAAAAGAAGAGTCATATGTAACCTTTTTGTGACGATGGCAGTGCAGATCGAATGATTATCTCAATTATTTGCGGTGCTTTGTGTGACTTAATTTTTTTTAACGCGAATTCTTCCGTATTTATTTTAACTATTAATCTGCTGAACACACCTTTCAAAATACTATTTTTAGTTCAACTTTAAAACCAGTTTAACAAATTAGCATAACATTATTTCTCGAATTGCTAATCAATCAACTTACGTAGCATACAGCAATATTTTAATTTGGTAACCGCGCGATACTATATGTATACACTGAAAAAAAAGTAAGAAATCGAAATCGATGTTTAGTTGTTTCAATTAATATTTGATTGAAACAAATA
>JAWWEN010000025.1:111515-124034 GCA_035582955.1 Sycophila texana
GTCCCCGGGTTGCCATGAATTATAGTAAAATTTCCTATTTTATTCAGCAAAAATTATTGTTTTTTTTTCTCAGTGTATTCTTTAAAACGAGCCCTCGCTCGATAAAAAATTCGTATCTGGTCAAAAGTTATGGCTCTTTGGTACCAAACTGTTTCGTAAGTTTTAGTGTAATATCAAGCAATATTTTGTGATTGCTAATATATAAATAACTGTGACTGGATGTGATAATTTTCACTTATTCGAATTTTTAATTTTGAAAGTGCCAGCTCGCAATAAAAGTTGAACGCGAATACTTTTCATACGAAAAGCTGTGTAGTAAAATAATCGAAAGAACATATGGCGGATAGTTATAACCGCAAACCCAAGCCTTCAGTCGATAACTGCAATTGCGAAAGAGAAGTGCACGCGTGCAAGGGATCTCCGTTAGATTCAAGTTCGAAAAAAAAGTTTATTTCCCAACTGAGGACGTTACCGACGCTGCCGTACTATATACGCGAGTCAAAAGTTTAGTAGCAAAGAGGATGCGTGATTAGAGGCGTTAAGAGATACTTTTAGCTCGCCCCTCTCCCGCGCCTCTTGGCTCTATATACCTCTTATTTATATATACGTCTCTTGTTGTTTCGCTGGCACTCGTTAACACGTCTAACTGCACGCTCACTAGAGATATCAATTTTTAATTCGAATTTTTCTTCGCTGATACTTTTTCAAAATACGTTGAAATTATTTTTATATTTATTACATTTATTATTTAATTTATGTTAATTCAAAGGTTGTTCAGAGTTTTCGTTCGAGTTAGGATAACTGTGTATGTGTGCATCTTACGGAACTGCAAGAACTATAAATGTATATCAAATGTACTGACATTGTATGAATAACTTCAAGTCGAAACTAATAAATAAAAATTCGATTGAATTTTCAAATTAATTTTTAATAAACATTTGACAAACAAAATAAATCAATTATTTATAATAAATGAGCGTTTCACCTTAATAAGGCACACAACTTAAGTAAATAATTAATGATGCCTTAAAAACACATATTTATGACAGATAACATTAAATGTAATTTAAAAAACCGACATACAGCAAAATAAATAATAATTTCAAGCAAAAGTAAAAATTTGAACATTTGCGAAAAACGCTAAAATAGCTGTAAAATCGAAATAAATCATTAGAGATACTTGAAATTTTCAAGCTGACTGTGCGCAGCCTTATTAAACTTGTATGCAAAAATTTGGAGAGAATTCACCGTATCGTTTCAAACTAGTTACGTACACGCATACACAAATTTTTTTAAAAGTACTTTTTCGACTCTCTGTACCTAAACATTTAAGGCAAAAACTATGCACCTTCGATTTTTTTGTTTAATTATTTAATGATTTTTCTATTAACAACCTTTTTGCACGAGTAATGTATCATAATAAAAATTAGCATGTAATATAGTAATTTTATATAAGGGTAACAAGAATCAATAAAAAATAAAGGAAAATTATGAGTTTATGAAGGAGTATTTTACTGAAGTAGACGTTACAGGTTGAGCACCTCTTCGCGAGTGTGCTGTCCACCGTACGTAGTGCAGCTTATTATTTATGGTAGTAGCAGTGGAGCGTGCTTCTCCGACACATCATACGCGTACATCCTGTTAAAGCCGGTGCCAGCACGAAGCTGCTGCTTGTACTTAGTGTATACAGTTTTAAAAAAATTTTCAATAGTCACCACTGTCCACTGCTTAACAACAATTAAATTATTCTACATCAATTAGATGCTGCGACATAAAAATACTTAATAATTTATTATAATTCTTATATTTTAACTAACTCATAACAGTACCTTAAATTAATTTTTACAATATTTTAAGAAAAAAATCATGAGTAACAATTTTCTTTTCTTTCATTAATTCACCATAATGTTACTTTTTCAATAAGGATAATGCTAAGTTAATTTATTGACCGCGTCGTATAGTCGTAAATATTTCCGTTACATGCACGCGTTTATTATGTCTTCACTGAGCGAGTTGTTGATTAAACGAAAATCGCCCTCCCAACTTTCTCCGACTGACTTTGAAATAAGTTATTTTCGACCTTTTCTTTGTCCTACCAGGTTTCATTCATACTCATTCTTATTTTTCTATTTCAGCTCACTGCCAGCTTCTCAAACATTTAAGATTGCTACATTTCATAAGGATTTTATGAAAATTTTCACTAAATAGCTTCTCTTTATTTTCTGATAGCAAACAGTTTAGAAAATAAAAAATGTTGTCCAAAAGTGGTTATAACCACTTTTAAGGGGTAAAGATATTTACCCATTCTAATTACGATATTGAACGTGAAATGGATCCATCTACCGGCTATTATCTCCTATTTTTCCTAGGCTATTTTTTCAATAAAAAAAACCCTTACGCAAGTTATGATTAAAAAGTTTGATCGAGCACACCTTCCCGACCTGGTGCATTCTCTTCTATATACCTTTCTTAACCGAGAAAAATTATTGAACAAATATTACAGGTTGCCATACTTTATTACGGGCGCTATAAAGATTAAAAAAAAATTTAAAAAATATTAAAAAAAATTGATTTAATTTTTCAGCGTTTTCGCTTATCAATCTACTGGCACTAGTGAATCACGTACGTACACTATATTTACCGTTTTCTGTATCACCGAATTACCTCATCCACCGAACAAAGTTTATATTATTTTATTCCATGTATAGAAAAAATTATATGAAGTATAGTAAAAACTCGTATGATTTTGCGAATTTTGCTTGACATTATTTTAATTTTTAATAGACTGCACAGAGGTTGTTGCATGAAAATTGACTATTGTTTGTTGCGCTCGTGGGCTCATAAGCTCATAATGGCGGGCAGACGATGTATCTTTTATAAAAAAAAATCCGTTGTCGCCGTCAGGGGGATAAGTAAAAAAAAAGACGAACCCGCAAGTGACAAAATATTCACTCAATTAGATAAGTACATAAATCCGTTTATAATGCGAAATTACGAATCCCTATTATAATTACTGTTTAAATTAATTTAGGTTTTAAGCGTAACAAAAATCGACTACGGTGAATGATCAATCGTAATTTGAATATAAGTGGGTATACACGTATGGTTAAATCAAGCTCCTCTCCATAAGGATGCAATCGAAAGTCATAAAAAAAAAAATTAAAAAGTTACTCGACTGTTAGTTTACAAATAGATTTAGCAAACTGTAGAGTAAAATTTACTTAAGAATTTCTCTCAGTGTACACGCGCTGTGCGACAATTTAAAGGAGAGTTTCGAGTGTGCGAGTCGAAAATACGCTTATAAAGCAAGAATAAGAGAAGGGAAAGTCAAAGTGTCAAGCTGGTGTGGCAACGGAAGGAAGCCCCGAAGCGCGTCGTGTCGGTGCACCGAGGCACGCACAACGCATTCGCGACAATATCCCTGGAAGGGAGCAAATATAGAATGAACCTCGGCTACACAATAACTTCGGAGCCTCGCCCTTGAAGGCGCCGACGAAACTAGCAAGAAGATCATGCGTACAACTGCCGGCACTGATAATACGAACCAAAATATAAAAATTGCCTGGTAAAGAATTGTATGGCTTCCCGGCCAGTGGCTGCGTATAATTCGAATTTTTCATTTTTCCGGAAAAACTAATGGATTATGCTCCTTTAAGCTGTCAAATTGATCAATATACATTGAGGCATTTTTTAATACCTTAATATTTTGATGTTAGAGTGCTTATATAAACGAGGCTTTTATGGCATTGTCGCGGAATATGGTGTTTTGATTTAGAAAATGAACTTCGCTGATTTATTACGTTGAAAATGTTGTGGTCAAACCCTAATATGTTGGCTTTCTTCATATTTTAACAAAAAGAAACTGCTCAAAGTTTTCTTCTAATTCGTTTCAAATGTGCGAGGCTCTCCTTTTAGCCCGGAAACAAAGAAATAGATAAAGTCAGCTAAGCTATGATAGCTTTATCTGTTTCTTTTTAAATTATGGGACACTTTTCTATTTACTCGTGCTGGTAGATAAACAATATTATGTTCGTTTAGGGTTTTTTAAAAATTTACAGTTAAATGCATCCGTTAACATTTCATTTAACCGCATGCATCATGTATGCAATAATGATTTCCCTATTTTTACGAAAGGTTAAATAGTTTCGTTAATTTGTATTTATTTATTCCTTCTTGTAGGTTATTTCTTAGGTATGAATAAAATAAATTTAAGGAGCTTCACCCATCTCTCACAATAAAATCGAAATCGAACTTTGTGACTTAAAACTATTGGTATATACAATCTATAAGCTGTTAAGATCGTTTGAAAAAATAGTAGTCACATTACACGTATTCGTATATCTATAGTCATAAGCTTATGGCTATAGATATACTAAAAGACGTATAAAATGATTAACTTTACAAAGTATTTTCTCAACAACTAAACGGTGGATCCATTATTTTTTTATTGTAAACATTCTAACATACCAAATTTTAAGTCACAAAGTTGGATTTCGTTTCTACCATGAAAGACGGGTCAACCTCCTTAAGTTAAAAAATCGAAATTTCGAAATGATATTAACAACGCAAACATCGATTGTACATAGGTAAACCAAAGATAAAAATTTTAATACCGATAAATTTTGAATTATTCTCCATTTTGTACCTATAATTATTTTTTTGCAAGCTATGCTTCAATAAATGTTAATTATGTATCACTAATTACATCAATTCGATTTTAATGACTTATTTAAAAAAGGAAAAACAGAATATTTGCGCAAAATTGAAAAAGAAAATTCTTATCATCATGTGTCATAACCGTTGTTTTCGCAATGCTATATTTTTATATTTTTTTAAATTTAGTAGATTTTACTGGTGATAAACTTTATATATAAATCAATGAAATTTGTACTTTCTTTGTGCAATGTTGTTGTTTCCTAGTATAGTAAAAATGAAGTAACTCTCTTGTAAAGGTGCAGATGTTGTTTGCGAATAAATACAGAATTGAGTAGTATCGGTACGTCACGTGACCGGCACTTCGTTCGCGAAAAATTTTTATTACAAAATGTTACTATTCAATCGAATTTCCTTTTGTTTATAAAGTAAATAAAAAATAGTAAAAAATGAATGAAAAAAATTGAAAATATCATAAATTTCTATCCCGTTTCTTTAGACTCAAGACAAGAGCACAGATAGTCTCGAATGTCGTGCAGCTTTGAAATTTAGTCGCACATAACTCTAAATTTATTAATTCCAGTAAGTATCAGTTAGGGGCAGTGAAATTTCCCAAACTTGTGATAAATGTTGAAATATGAAAGAAGAAGTGTTAAATTAGTAATAGTTTCGGTAAATAGTACTCACCAGCTATCCTGAGAACAGCTCTGTCGGCGGGGTCGAGCTGCAGGATGCTCAGAGGCTTGTCCTTGGCCCATTCCTTGAGGCTGCCGTCCAACTCAAACTCCATCGTTCCTGCTTGGTTATCGCCTCGTAAGGCTCATGCTGTCGCTGGTGCACACACGTAGACACATAGACACACTCGCGCGGCTTAGGAAGCCAGTTGGCCGGCCGGCGCAGCTTTTGTTTAGCCCGCGGCTCGCACCGAAGCGAACGAACTCAAGGCGCTCACTGAAAGGGGGGCCGCTGCGTGCGCTCCTCTTCGACACTTGGACGGAGCGCGGCCCTTAGGCGCCCGAGCCGCCCCTCCTTCACCGACTCCGCCACCCACCTGCACGCCGAGCGCTCTTCTGCGCTGCCCAGGCTGCCCTTCCGGATGACGTCAGCACTTCCCGCAAGCTGAAACAGACCCAACGTCGCCCAACTCACCTATTTATATTTATACAAACAATTTTCACCTAACTGACACTTCTTTTATTTAGCTCATTTACACTACCACACTACGCTTGTACACGGAGATTCTTTCATCGCTAACCATAGCCTATTCAATTATTTATTAATATCAATCATTAATACAGCTATTTCAACAAATCTTATTCTTTTTTTAATCAAATTTACTAAAAACTACAGTCATTTCTATACCTCATCGTAACAACTTTACAATAAGAGAAAAAAGAATCCGACAAATAACTCCATGCTTACCGTCAAAATAACGATTATTTTTACTCTATTAAAACCAAAAGAAAATTATTTGAAAAATATTTAATATTTGCTAATATTTCAAACAATTTAGAGAAACCAATTGTAAATATGACTGTTTGTAATTTTACCGACTGACAGATTAAACTTTTGATTATTAAATAATAAATGCAATTGTTACAATACTAGTAACGTAAATTCCTCACAAGGCTTTCACATACTCTTAATTGGAGCTTCTTGATTTTTTTATGATTCATCATTATAGGAATAATTTTACTAAAAGCCATTTCTTAAGCGCTTACAAGTATTCGTAAGACATTTGTACTAACTTTTTTCATGGAAAATAAATTTGCATGCAATCTGCGCCAATTGAATTGATGAATATTATCAATTTTTTAATATTACAAGTAATTAGTTCATTTCTAACTAATAGAGCGAGATGATCAATTTTTTTTTTCTACGCATCATTTTACCAATTTTTTGAGTATTTTCGCGAAAGGCAAAGTGAAACGGGCACCCTCGCAAACGTATCTCGCCCGAAATACAAACAACTCTTTTTTCCTAAGTGTTACTCAAACAATCTTTGCGGACGTTCCATTCATGAAAAGAGCAGATTTGAGCCTGGAATTGCAAGAAGGTTGATTCATTCATCGCCGAGAATAGACCAGGAAAATTCTATTCAATATTTTTTCGAACAACGTACCCTGACATCATCCTACAGAGCATTGCATGAAAGAAAGAATAATTTAAGGCGGAAATTTTATCACCGGCAACGAATTATAGCGAGTAGCTTTACTGTGAATAAACAAATTCGTTAGTATTAATAAAAAGTTTATATTCTGTTTTAATTGACATCCGAAGCTCAACAATTTGAGCTTGCTAAATACTTCATTTCGTTTGGTTTAATAAAAAAATGCAAAAATATTCGTACAAATTTTGATTTAAACTGTAAAAGAAAAATGTAATGAAAATTAATGCAGCAAGCATGAACGTTATATTCAACGATATGCCGTTTTTTCGGAATTTCTTCTTTTCATTAATGAAAAAAAATAGATTCACATTAAGGTAGACGCCTCTATTTATGAGCTTCACTTCCTCTTAATTGTGTGGGTCGGAAGTTCGCGCAACAGGATTAGCCTGATTATATAATCGATGCTGCTACCTCCGGGGACCGGTTTGCCATGTTTTGCCAAATCGAGAAGAGATGCCGGCTATTCTTATTAATTAAAATACCTAATCGGCCAATTAATGCAGTTTTGAATGTACATTTAATTTTTATCAAAGAAATATAAACATGTTAAGGATCAATGGATCCATTGGAAAGAACCAAGAATTTTTTTTTTATAATTATCGGAAATTGAAATGTTTATGAACGAAGAATAATTTTTGAATATTTTATTTGAAGCCTTCTATAATTTCGATATAATATTGGGTAACCGAATATCATGGATAAAAAAAATGTTATCTTCGCTTCTTTTTAAGTTCTGATGGCATTAATAATTTGATGAATAGCAAGTAAAAATGTCGGAATGTAAAATTTATCAACGAATTCTATATTTGCATTAAACAACTTCAAAATAATTCCGTTTGCAATAATTATTCTATTTTCCTTGTATAAAGTTTTTATACCCGCACACAATTTTGCATAAAACTCGCAACGCAGCCGCGAGAACAGTCGTTCGATTGAAACATTGATTACTAAATTCGATAGAATTACATGAAAGATTAATTTTTTAAGGCTTACGAGTTATTGCTAAGATAATTGTATTGTATCATAGTTAAATTAAAGATAACAAAATTTGAAATTAAGTTAATAAATTATCACTGAAATCAACGCATTAGTAAAAACGCATGAAAAAAGCTGCGTAATCATTTTGAATGAGGCCCGTGAGTAGTATAAAGAAAAGCGAACTCTGAGCTAAAAACGACGAGAGGCAAAAATGTGTGCAAATAAAAAGCAAAACTGTCGACGACGTAAGATGAAAAGAGCGCAGCTGATGTCTGAATCTGTAATTAGCACTTTCTTATTCAACAGATATTATTTCCGGCTAATAACGACATTACTATGGAGAACCAGAGGAGGGGGTCTCCGCCTATACATATGCAAGAAATTCACCGCACCGGTATCGATTAGATTAATATTGACGCGTGTGACTAAGTATTCCTCCTGTTTCCTCCTTTGGAGAATTCACTGAAATTGGCAAATGCAAGTGTCACTACTTTTCTTAAAAAATTATACTTTTAAAAAATCTATTGCAAAAACTACCGATGGACTACCTATAAACTACTGACGCTTTATAGGTTTTTCCAACGTCGTTAATAATTGCCAATTTACGATTGGACTCAAATAATTTATTTCGTAGATTTTAGTAGTTTCAACAGTTTCAAACTAATTACTGAAAAGCCACTGAAGGTATAATTTACAAATGTCGTTGCAGGAGTTCTTACAGTCTTTTCCAGTAGTTTATTTTTGTAAGAGTTATAGAAATTAATGAATACGCAGCGAACAGAGCGACACAAGCAGGCAGTGGGAATACCGCGATTTTGCTCACTGGCAGTGCAGGCACCGGCTTCAGACTACGAATAACATTAGCGTGACCCACAAGGCGAAATGCGTTAGAATCTTCGCTGCTTTTAGAATTTAAATTAGTTTCGCCTAGCGTATGTGCGTACCTATGTACCAGCGGTAAAAAGTTTGACCGCGCGAGAAAAAAAAGAAACAGAAACACGCCGAGGCCGACTTCTGTTGTCAGCAAAGTAAATATTGGTCAACCGATATATAAATATTCTGTTGCGAAGCGTTTCAAGTGCACCTATGCTTTTCTTTTTACATTCTCACTCGCGATATGTAAATTGGGACTCTGAAGAGGTATTTGTCTTACACTTGGATTGAAACTTGAAAAATGTTCAAAACGAATGGAAGTTTAGATTTGGAATTTACTTGAAGAAATACGATTGCGATAATAACGTTTGGAGTTTATAAATAGCGATTTGGAGGAATTTATTGTCCGGCGACAGTTGAATTTAATTACTATTATATCGCAGTGAAGCAGGAGCGAGGTACATTGTATTGATTAAAAATACTAAGTACGCAGAATAAAAAAGCATAGGAAGTAAGCCAGTGGTAAGAATAATAGAAATACAAAGGCGTTGCTGAAAAGTTGAGGATCGCTAGACACGCGGCAGTCGCCCGAAGAAGTAATTTTCCCACGCAGCGAGGAAAAGCTTCGACTCGGTAAAATAACCTCACTCTCGGCGACCAAACTACCGAGCACTATCACTAAAGACACTTGCACAGCGTAGAATCGAGCGATGATTTACAGAGCGGACTGCGGAAGCGGCACACTCGCACTCGTAATGAAAAGAGATCCTCGGAGCTGCAGGAAAAGTCGGTGGGCGCGAGAGGGAGGAAAGCACTAGCCGCTCTTACGTACTGGCAGTTCTCGGGGAGCGTCTCGGAGGCCTCTCCGACGGTCATCTCGGGCGGCAGCGTCGCATGTCGGGGCCTTGATGATTCTCTTCGGCTGGCCGCCCCCCCAACGCAGCCTTTTTTCACTCGGGCTCGGACGGGCGTTCACGCTTAGTCCCGGCCGATCATCTGTGTCCGAAGGGAGGAGAGTAGGTAGACGAAGATAGGCGCTGCACCGAGCGCACGGTGAAAATCAATGAAGACCGGCGCAGTCCGCTTCGACGCTGCTGCCTTCGTCGCCTTCGGCGGCTGCACTCGGCACAACTGGCGCGAAAAGTCTACGTATAGTACGGCCACAGCTGCAAGCGAGTCGCACCGACGCGGCCCGCGCTTGCGAGTATATGGTGCCAGACTCGCGGAGCGGTACTCTCGCCCGATCCAGACGACGCGCGCACAGCAGACGACGCGGACACCTCGGGCCTCCGAGGGACCGCGAACTTATTGCAGGAACGAAGCGTGACTTCCCGAAAACCCATGCATGCATGAGCACCCCTGCAGCGCGCGGATATACGCGATACGTCAACAAAATTCGATTCGATTGAGCGGGAACATTTTAAATTCAACTTTAATTAAGAATGGAAGACGCTTTAAAGACACGTGATATTGTAAGAGTATGCATAGCAAATGTGCGTTATCATTAATCATTTTTCCTAGAGAATTACAACATTATTAAATTGCGCATAATCATGTTAGTATATCATTTTGTTGTCTACATTAAAGTGCAGTATTTTTACTACTGTAAAAAGATTAAAATAAAAAAAAAAAACACTTTCCAAAAAGAGAATAAGAATTTTTTAATTTTTTATAAAAAATTTTTAAACTGGACAAAATAACAAATCACTTAATAAATTTACTACTGAAAGTACTACTTTTACTAGACCACTTGTAAAATCACTACGCCCATTTATCAAATCGCTATATCAAATATAGAAATTGTATAATAGATTTTTTTACATTGTCGCAAATATAAATATAGAATGGTCTCAGATAATTAATTTACTTTTTACACATGATGATTTTTCTTTTATTTTTAATGAAAATTAAATTAATTTCTTTTATTAGAATGACCGATTACCGATATCCTGTGAGTATTAATTTTTCTTCCGTGGTAATTAAAAATTTGATAGCTTAATGACAGTACGCGTGTTATTTATCGGTAGATTGAGAGGAGGTAAGCGCGCGAACAATACCCACTAACTCATTCATCTGTATATATATCCACCAACCGTGACTTATATTCCACCGAGACTGTCTCATAGGCGTTGGTGCGTAACGTGCACTTATTACCCATACCAATGAGTGAAAACAAAATATCAACATATATTTTTCCCGCGACACTTACGTTCAATGAAAAAATTAATAATTATAACACATTTTTATTACAAATAATTTTTCTTATAAATACAGATTGGAATAATATATAATCCTTAAAAGTAAACAGTCTTTCAGCATAGCAAATAATCTTTAAAAATATAATTCTATGCAAAATAAAACTATAAAAGTTTTAAAGTTAATTTACGTAAGAATCATAAGATATACCCTCGCCTCGAATTGAAACTCGAAGAATAATTTAAAAATTTTCATGCGACGTTGCAAATATTTGAATTGTTCTTCGAGTTTCAATTCGAGGCGAGTGTATGTATTAAAAAAATTGCCCGCATAAATACAATTACATGTGAATACTTTTACGTATAACACGGTGTACATTTCTGTGCCAGAGGCGTTTGATAAGACTTGCGCTTTGGGTAACAGTGCGATTACCCGTACAAAGAATTGTGTTATGTAAGCAATTTCCAATTTGATAAATTTACTGAATGTCCGTTCTCGCAAAATCGCGTAACTCGCTGATAATATATACTACAAACAATGAAGTATTTATAAACATATTACAACTCGAACTAATGGATTTTATTTTCAAATACAAACTGACTTTTCCCTACGTTCTTATTTACTTGCTTTTGTAAATAACGTCAATCATCTTAATATGGACACTATGAGATTCTTTCTTTTACTCAACATTAATGTACAATATTTTTCTTTATACATCATTTCGGTGAAATCTTATTACTGTAAAGGTATTTTTTACATGTAAATCAGCAGCAAACATTTAAGATGAACTTTTAAAGTTAAACTTTCATATTCACAAGATTAAAATAACTGTAAACTTGCCGACCTTGTGTTATAAAATCTACACTTACTAGAAAGCAATACACGTTGAGATATGTAAGTATTATAAATAAAACGATACAAAGAGACTTTATAATTAGTCTAAATTATTTAAACCTAATTATTACAAAAAAGCTTTATTTTATATCGTAAATTATAAAAGGTATTATCAATAACAAGATTACTTTGTTTCTGACTAGAGTTGTGACCTTATTTAAATTACTTTTAAATCCTTTTTTAAGTGACCTAATTACAATTTCTTAGTTGCATTATTATATTGCAATTTTTTTTTAAATTTAAATCGTCCATAAATTATGCAAAGCGTTGCATATCAATTTTTTGAAAAAATTTTTACTTTGTTAAAGCTAACTATATAAAATTAAAATTTGTCTTTTGCTTGATTTTAAATATAATTTTTTAAGACACCCTTAACTTTTTTGCCCTCACAAGTAGTGGCGGTTCTCCAAACTAATTCAAGCTTGTCCTGCATTGCACACTTTTCTCTTTGAAGGGTTTGAATAAGTTCTTCTTTTTGATGTAGTAACAATTTCAGTCTTTGTAATTCTCGTTGATATTCAGTCTTCATATTGTCTATACTTAATTCTTGAGTCTTTATATGTTTTTCAAGTGATGCCAATTGCTCCATTGCACCCTCTTGAATAATCTGAAGTAAAAACAAAGTAAATTAAATAAATTTTGTTCTCACATTACAAAATATCATATATATGGGCAATTCTCTGACAAATTTAAGGTCAAAAAATTTTTTTTCTCTAAAAATTTTTTTATATGTTCTTTTCAATGTTAGAAACCTC